>QRFJ01006051.1:0-211449 GCA_006176705.1 Cocos nucifera | reverse complement strand
GTAAATTTTCAACCCTTAAAAGTTATGAAATCATACATAACTCCAAGGGAGTTATCAGTAGAACTTCTTAAATACACACTGTTATAGGAAATAATCTATTTATATTTATAGTCAATTATAATTTTGCCATTAGAAGTGTAGATAAGTTGTCAAGCCAATTCTGGTTGGAATAGGGAACATATCTACATTAAACTTGCATAGTAAAAGATTAATTATTGGTTTATAGATGCATTAGAATGGTAGTATAGATCTAGGTTGATGAATGATCAATCTTTACTTTTATTAGATTAATTTTTGATATTTTAATATCATGGCCTTGATATGTAATTAGATCTAAGACCTAGGTGTTTACATATTTTAAATAAATTGGATTTATAAAGTCTATTCACTACAAGATCTTGAAAAGTTTCAAGATCTATCTGTGAAACCCTAGATTGGTTCCTTCATTACAGTCAATCGACTATTGTCCCCAAAGAAACTCAAAGGAAGGTTCAATTAGGAAATCTCATGGATCGGATCATATCTAATAGAGTTGGTCTCAGTTCTAAAAATTCCACTTGAGTTGAGACGCTTCCAGTGGATCCATTAAGAGACATGCATTATTCCTTAAGATAGCTCTGGAAACTTGACTAAGTATTTCGCCTCCTCGATGCTGATCGAAGGAACCTGTTAATGGTTATTTTTGTTTATTGTTTATTCGTCTGAAGTTTTTTGAACTTTTCTTAAATGACTTCAAATTGTGCGCGATCAAATATATATACCACCGAGATAATCATAGTAAAGGTGATGAGTTAGACGTGAGTTGGCCGGCCGCTATCAAATGGGGCTGCATTATATCATATTACTAGGGCAAGCAGATCTTTGGCCCTTTCCCATGTGCCTACAAAAAAAGCTTGGTATTGCCAATGGAAACATTTGATTTATGTCTGATAGTGACTCGAAAGTCAATAGACTTAATAGCCCAGATTTCTTTAATTTATAACCCTATCTTCAGCTATATGACCTTAGGCTCGGTGCAAAGAACCTATCCATTCTAGACTCATCCTAGGTCACTTTGATCTATGGCATCTCATCAGTTTTTCTGCTCGACTATTAAATAAAACATCTAATATTAATCATAAAGAGACAGTTTACAAGAAAAACTTGCAATTCATTATTTCTTCATAAAGAATATACAATGTTCTTTGGAAAATAATAGACGGCTTCTTGTCTAACACGAAATCAAAATCAATTCTGCTTGCTGTCATGCACTAAAAAATCATCTCTAACTAAAACTAAATTCTAAATGCGATGTAATCACAGAGGGTAGGTAGTTCCACTGACATAGCAACTCCTTTGGCTTTCATTTCGATGCATAGGCATATCATCTTACACATCCCCTCACTTCTGCTATCCTCAAGAGACTCTATAAGAAAGTCACAAGTGAGCACTATAAACCAAGTCAAGCACGCTAACTAACGAAAAAATTAACAGATTTAAGGAATTCCTATAATGAGCATAATCAAAGGACTGTTTCTTTTGTATTAGGTGCAGGGTATAAAGGTAGTTCGTCCAATGGCATGTCGATTGCAAAGTGAATATTTTTCTTTGATCAGCGGCCTTCTTCTTTGCATCTTCGTCTTCTTCTTCCACCACTCACTTTCTTACTTCTTCACAGACTCTTTCTTCTTTCCAAAAGACTTTTGCTTGGAAGAAGTGCCACTTCATAGTAGTACACATCTTGAAACATTTCATAGGAAAGTGCAGTAGTAACCAGCTATGTTCATGAGTTCAGACTAAAGAATTCTAAAGTTTATGCATAATGATAGTTAGATGATAAACTTACCCGGATTGCATTTAGTCAAGGACTGCAAAGTTATCCAATCTGTAGATCCTGAATCTAATTGACAGAGCTTCTCAAGCTCTTCTAAGTTCTTGATCATCATACAATAATCTGGAACCAATGGGCTTCCACATGCATTTGAGCTTATAACAGTCTCTAATGACTTGATATGTTGGACTACTGCGACTTATTTACCAAACAAATCTTGATAGAGTGAGACCAATATTTGGAATAGCTAATTTAATGTCTTCATGTTAGGAATGCATAGAGTCATCAAACATTAGCCCAACATAGTATACCTGGTTTTGATTATTTATCACTCCACTTTCAGAGAGATGCTCTCTAATCAGCGGTATGGAGCAAGACGTTAGTAAAGTAGAGAGGATCATATTCCAGATGTTGAAATACAAACAAATCCGATGAAAATACGTTAGCGTCACTTTTTAAAATCCAAAATTATTTCTGAAATTCTAGAGCCATCCTATGGTTGAATCTGATCAGTCGATACATGTGGATGTCTAAAGATAAGGACTAGTCGATTTGACGCAGAATTTTTTTCTGAGAAGCAAGTTTCTATTAGATTTTATAATTAAGAACTTAATAATTTATTTAGAGGATTATATATTTTTAGAGCAAATGGGTTCCACTATTTACTCATCCCTACACTCCCTGGCAGAGATGAGAAAATCTTCGAATTATTGATTTTAGTTGGGTGGTGCAGTATCCACCAACATGCGAGCTACCAACCTCACTATGTTATAGATGATGGGTCAATCAAAATAGTGGATAATCTTGTCACATGATTCCTCTAATCATGGATGCACCCAAATCTGATCTCTAATTCATGAATCTCATCATGTCCAGAATATTGATCTACTTATTAGTTAAGTCAAATCCACCATTTGCATGAATTAGATTTCTGATTGGGTCCCTCACTGTATCCAGAATATTGAGCCCAACCCATCCTCTAACCCATAACATCCAATGCCAAATAGATATGGTTGCATCTTTCCGATGCAACTGAACCACTGTATCCAATAGAGAACAATCAATCTCGGGAAGGGTCCACATATCTATAATGGTGGAAGATCTTAGACTTAATATTTTCTTAGAAAGATTTAATTTAGGTCTCTTTAAATTTGACTTGACTTAGTCATAATAATTATGACTAACCTAGTGGCATGGATTGGCATGAATTATTAGCCATCTCAAATCAGAACTGGATTGACACAAATGGTCAGGTAAGTAAGATCAGTGGAAGGGATATGCTATTAACTTGACAAGAATGCATTCAGAATGAGTAACTCTAAATTAAAAACCAGTCAGTCGTATCTGTTAGACTTACCTTAGACACCAAATTATCGAATCAAAATTAATTGGGTTAGCCTATAATTTAGGCTCAAACCGTGGAGTCAAATTAGATCTTGACTTGGTTAAGTCACATCTCAATGTGATTCGATCTTGACCCTGATATAATCCTATTAGATTGGTCAAATCTAAGCTTTTTATGATTCCACATAACCAACTCTTGATTTGATTTGATCAACTGCTAGACCTAATTGAGCTACCCAAGTCCGAATCTAATTTTATGGATATGTCTTAGATCTAAAAATTCATAATTTTTAGATCTAATTAATTTTATAATCTTAATTCTTAATTAATTTTTGGGTTCATAAACAAAACATGCAATAAATACTTAGGGTTTCAGGATCTAGGGTTCTGCAGAAAAATAAGTTCTAATTTTTGATTAAAAATGATTGCACATCACCCCTACACAGCATAAGAACACCCCATCGAATGAGAGGAGAGGGCCTTTAAACTCTATTTTATTCTTATGACTGGACAACTATGGGGAAAGCCTTAATTAGAAATATAATTTTCTACTACAACTAGTTAAATCATATATCACATATACAGAAGATCTAATTTATACATGTCTTGCATACATCTCATGTGTCATAACTCAATCAATCATGCATACTTTCATATCTGAAATAACATATATTAAATTTAAAAAATAAAATTTTAAATTTGATCATATCAAAAATAAAACTATTCTAGATATTTTATAGAACTATTCTATAAATAGTCTAAGAATGCATCTTTCATATCTCATATGAATAAAATAAAAAATTAAAAATTTTATTTTTTATTATTTAGATCTGGTTATAATAATTACAATATCAAAAAAATAAAAATAAAATAGATCTAAAATCATATTTAATCAATTCAATAATATGATTATACTAGACTACATATAGAACATTTCTATTCCTAGTCTAGTCATGCATCTCATACATTATAGATCTAAATAGTAAAATTTTTAATTATTTAATTTTAGATCTAATCATATCTGATGTGATATTTATAATTTTTTAATATTAGATCATATATAAAAATTAAATTAGATCTAAAATAGAAAATAGATCTGATGAACTTTTAACATAGCTCTAATACTAATTGAAGAAAAATTCTATTTTTCCAGCATAGGATCGTTTTTAGATCTGATTGGATCTGAAGAAATATTTTAAATTTTTTTTCTATAATTTTAATTAGATTTGAGATATCTTAGATCTGATCCTAAAGATCTAATATTAAATTAAAAATAAAATTAAATCTAATTTAATTTCATACCTTATTTTGGGTAATCAGATTATCCTACGATGATCCTGATCTATCTTGATCTTCTGGAAGGAGCCACGCACGAACCTAGCCTCTATCGATGTCCACTTGGGTAGGATCTAGAGGTCTTCTTCTTTTGAATCAACTCTTCAAAAATTAAATCTAGATTTGATCTTGAAGTTCTTCAAAACTTTTTTGGAAGAAGCACTAGTTGTCTCAGCAGTGCTGCCTTCTTCCTGATCTAGGCGCCTTTCTTCCTTGGATTGCACTTGAACCCATGCCTAACTCCTTTGGGTGTGGAGAGGAGAGAGAGAGGATCAAAGGGAGGCATGGAATAGAGGAGGGCAGCCTTGCAACATGGTGAAAGAAAGAAGCACTCAAACCCTAAGCACAGACAGGGTTTAAGTAGACCCTATTGCGCCATATAGTGCCACATCATCCCGATCAATCAGAGGCCTTCATTCAATTAGATCTAAATTTGATTGGTGGGATGATGTCATCTAATCCAATCAGATGAGAGTCCCTCAAAAATCCATATAGGCGGCACCAACACTGGATAAACCCAAAATATTTGGCGCCTAAGTGTTTGATCATATCAAAATAACCTAGAGTCCAATCTACATGGGACTCCTGCCTTATTCATATGGGGTGCACACCTAGGTTGGCATGCATCCTCTCTCTTACCTCTTTTAGTAGGGAGACAAGAGCTCCAAGTGCTCTCCTATAGGTGCAGGACACATGGCTCCATGTCCAGATGTCCAGGATTAACTATTGACCTATGTCCAAAACCAGGAATTAGCAGGTCACAGGAATTGGTAGGTGTTGTCCTAAATCCATCTAATAAATTAAGACAACTCTTTTCTAATCTGGACAACCTCCAATCAAACTAAGACACGATTCCTGAGTGAGCCCAAACAAATTTGGCTCAATCGAGATGAACCAAAAAGATTATAAAAAGAGGATGTTAGGCTCAATCGTGTGCTACCATGATTTCTTGAATCTAATCCAAATTAATTAAACTGGTCTAGTCGAATTGATGACATCTAGCCCCAAACTCTTGTTTGTGTGATCTAGTTAGATTCAGTTTCGTATGGTAATGAGACATGTCATGATCTCTATCATCGACATCATCGAAACATCTTTCGATGGACAAGAACTTTTCTAATTCATACAATTAGAATGATCGATCATCTAAATTATTCTAATTGCTCCCAAAATCTATCAGTAACACCTAGCAATATATGGTGGCAACCCATCAGAATCGAAAGTGAACCTCTTGGTGCAGCTATCTATATGATTGAATTCTTCTATCTTGAGTTCCGACTGGATTAGTGTTAAGGTGAACTTATCAAATCCAGTATCTGCATGGCCATGGGCTTATGGACTCAATCTCATGATTATCATAAGGCTACTTCTCAACTACCGAGGTAGATAGATCTCCTATTGGTGCAATCTAATTTCTACAATGAATATGCTATAGCCAACATACACCTCGGGATTTTGAATGGCTAGGAGACTGAGTTATGGTGTAGTTAAACTATAACATCCTCAAGGTGAACTATCGATGTACCTCAGATTAAAGAACCAGACACACCACTACAGCATCGAGTCAATCATCGATGAGAAGGTAGACTTTCTTTTGACTACTCGAGGTGGTCATGCTCAGTATCCTCGTTCTCTAACAATTATCTATACTCTCGCTTTGGTATCTCCATACCATAGACTCAAGATACATCTATCCTAAAAAAGCTGTCGTGTACCAATCTTTCAGATCGATCATCATTCTTATGATGATCCTATGGTCGGAAGCAGTTTATAAGTTAATTATGAAAATTCATGTCTTAATTTTTCAACTCTTGAAAATATGAAATATCATTACTATTAACTCAAAGGATGTATCATAGACACTTTAAATACACATTGTGATAAAAAATAATCTTTTTATTAATTTATAGTCAAAATTATAAAATTGCTCTTAGAGGTGTATTACAAGTATCAGCCAATCTGACTTCTAGGGCACACATTTAACAATAGAATAGTTCTATAAAATATCTAGCATAGTTTTGTTTTTGATGTGATTAAATTTAAAATTCTATTTTTTAGATTTAATATGTGATATTTTAGATCTGAAAGCATGCTTGGCTGATTTTGTTATGATACATGAAGATGTATGCAAGGCATGTATAGGTTAGATCATTGATTGTATATATCATATATGATTTAGGTCTAACTTATTTTATTTTAAAAATATATCTTTCGATTAAGACATTTCCCTTAGCCATCCGTTTATAAGAATAAAGTAGGGTTTAAAGGCCTTGTCCTTCCGTTCAATAGGATGTTCTTATGACATGTAGGGGTGCTGCGCGTTCGTCCTTAATCAAAAATCAGAATTTATTTTTTACAAAATCCTAGATCATGAAATCTTAGAATTTTGATACATGTTCATGAACCCAAACTTAATTAAGAATTAAGATTATAAAATTAATTAGGTCTAAAAATTATGAATTTTTAGATCTAAGACACCTTCATAAAATTAGGTTTGGGCTTGGGTAGCTCAATTAGGTCTAGTGGTTGATCAAACTGAATCAAGAGTTCGTTAGGTGGGATCAAAAAAAGCTTAGATTTGATTAGCCTAATAGAATTAAGTCTTGGTCAAGGTCGAATCACATTGAGATGTGATAGATCAAGTCAAGACCTAATTTAGCTTTGTGGTTCGAGCCTAGATTGTAGGCTAACTTGATTGGTTCTAATTCGATAATTTGGTATTTACGGTAAGTCTGGTAGATATGATCGACTGATTTTTAATTAGGAGCTACTCGATCTAAATGCATTCTTATCGAGTTAATGGCATATTCCTTCCACCGATCTCACTTACCTGGCCATTTGTGTCAATCGAATTCTAATTTGAGATGGCTAACAATTCGAGCCAATCCATGCCATTAGGTTAGTCATAATTATTATGACTAAGTCAAGTTAAGTTTAAAGAGACTTAAATTAAATCTTTCAAAAAAAATATTAAGTCTAAGATCTTCCACCATTGTAGATGTGTGGAACCTTCATGGGGTTGATTATTCTCGGCTGGATACAGTGGTTCAGTTGCACCAGAAAGATGCAACCATGTCTATTAGGCATTAGATGCTATGGGTTGGGCTCAATATTTTGGATATGGTGAGGGACCCAATCAAGATCCAATTTATGCAAATGGTGGATCTGACTTAACTAAGGAGTGGAGCAATATTTCAGGCATGGTGAGCTTCATGAATTAGAGATCAGGTTTGGATGCACCATGATTAGAAAATCATTAGACAAGAGTTGTCCACACATTGATTGACCCATCACCAATAACTGTTAGGTGAGGTGGTGAGCCAGTCGATGGGACTGCACCACCCACTAGAAATCTATAATCATAAAAACTTTTGCATCTCTTCCAAGGGAGTATAGGGAATCGAGTAAATAGTGGAAGCCTTATTTGTTTAAAAATAAAACTCCTAAATAAATTGGTTAAGTCTAATTATAAAATCTAATTAGAAACTTTGACTCTCTACAGAAAAATATCTGCATCCAACCCACTAGCCCATATCCTAGATACCCATAGACTGACCGGATCCAACTACAAGGATTGGCTTCGAAACTTCAAAATTATTTTGGGTTCTGAGAAGTTGACTCCTGTGTTGCAATAGGATCCTCCAACTTTACCAACTTGTCCGTCTGTCGATTAGAGAGTATCTATAGAAAAATGGACGGCTGAAGATAACAAAGCTAGGTATTCTAAGTTGGGCTTGATGTCTGATGAGCTCCAACGCCAACATGAAGATAATAAGACTAGAAGCCAAATGTTGGCTCACCTATAAGAGTTGTTTAGTGAACAGAGTCACGTAGCCAAATATCAAGTCCCCAAGAGACTTTTTAAGACTCAGATGCATGATGGGCAGTCGGTCCAAGATCATTATCTGATGATAATCAAGGACTTATAGGAGCTTAAAAAGCTAGATGTTAAGTTAGATCAGGACCTGCAAATTGATATAATTCTACAATCTTTGACTAATGCATATAGACAGTCCATCATGAACTATCATATGCATAAACTGTAAAATATCTTGGTTGAACTTATGAACATGCTGGTTACTGTTGAGGTCTCTATGAAAGGTTCAAAGGGCTCAGTTCTTGCTATGGAGTGGAATTCTTCCAAGAAAAAGTCTTTTGAAAAGAAGAAGAAGTTCATAAAGAAGCAAAAGATGGATGGTGGGAGGAAGAAGAAGGTCGAGCTAAAGAAGAAGGCTGATAAGGGAAAATATTTCTATTGCAACTCTGACGGCCATTGGAAGCAAAATTGCCTTCTTTACCTAGCCAATCTGAAAAATAAGGAGGTAGATCTTTCTAGAGGTATGCTCATTATAGAATCTAACCTTATGGTTTCTTCTACATCTAGTTAGGTGCTTGACTCTGGTTCTAGTGCTCACTTGTGTACTTCTATATAGGGTCTTGAGGATAGCAGGAGGCTGAGGGATGGTGAGATGATCCTATGCATTGAAAATAGAGCAAGAGTTGTTGCTGTGGCCATGGAAACCTATCCTCTTTGACTACCATTAGAATTAGATTTAGTTCTTAGAGATTGTTTTTATGTGCCTGCAGCAAGCAGGAATTTGATTTTTGTTTCGTGCTTAGTACAAGAAGGCTACGTAATTAATTTTCTTAAGAACCATTGTAATATTCTTTATGAAAGAAATAATATTGCAAGTGGTTTTCTTATAAATGATCTCTATTAGGTACATATTAATATTTCTACTTGTAATATCGAGCAAAATGTGAATGCCATAGGATCAAAGTAACCTAGGGATAGTCTAAATGATAGGTATATTCGATTTATGAATCATGCCTTCATGGCAAAATGACCAAGCTCTCTTTTGTAGGACATGGGGAAAGAGCCATAGATCTAATCATCCTGGTACACAGATGTGTGCGGCCCATTTGATGTGCCGATTAGAGGTAATTATGTCTACTTCATCACCTTTATCGATGATCTATCTCGGTATGGGTATGTGTATTTGATGCGACATAAGTCTGAAGTCTTTGAAAATAAGAACTATCATTACCATTAACTTAAGAAATGTATCATAGACACTAAATACACATTGTTATAGAAAATAATCCATTTTATTAGTTATAGTTAAAATTATAATTTTGTCCTTAGAAGTGTATGATAAGTGTCAATCAATTTTGGCTTCTAGAGCACATATATCTAATAAACATCCACTTGACCTAAAGCCAATGGCTATAAATCTAAGTTCCATCTTCTCAAGGTGGGTTTCGATCTTCTGCTAGCCCAATGACTTTGTAAGTGGGTCTGCCGCATTATCTATGAAGTCGACTCTCTTAACCTCGACGTATCCTTTCTCGAGGTAGTCGTGGATGAGGTGGTAAGGTCGCTTAATGTATTTAGATTTTTGGTGAGATCTCGGCTCCTTAGCAAGGGCTATGGCACCATTATTATCGCAGTATAAAGGAATGACATCTGATGACATCACTTCGATCTCTACAGCAAACTTTTTGTACCAAAATGCCTCTTTTGCAGCTTTTGACATAGTGATGTATTTTGCTTCTATGGTGGATTCTGCTATTACTATCTGTTTGGAACTCTTCCAACTAACAGCACCACCATTACACACAAACTGATTCTCAAATATCGACTTTCAATCATCTATATCGAACATAAAATCTGAGTCAGTATACCTTTGGACTTTGAGTTCTCCATTACCAAAAACCAAGAACATATCCTTAGTTCTTCTTAGGTACTTAAGGATACATTTCATAGAAGTCCTATGTTCTTCTCCTAGATTTGACTGATATCTGCTTGTGACACTTACAGCATGGGCTATATCAGGTCGTATACATAACATGGCATACATGAGGCTCCCTATTGCAAAAGCATAAGGGATCTTGCTCATGCATTCAATCTCTTCTGGTGTGTTGGGACACATCTTCTTAGAGAGATGAATGCCATGTCTGAAGGGTACCAAACCCCTCTTGGAGTTTTCTATGCTAAACCTATTTAGGACTTCTTCTATGTACATCTTCTATGAAAGACCTAGCATCCTATTCGATTTATCTCTATAGACTTTAATTCCTAGAATGAAGGATGCTTCTCCTAGGTCTTTCATGGAGAATTCTTTAGATAACCACATTTTAACTATAGTCAACATGGAAATATCATTCCCAATAAGGAGGATATCATCTACGTACAGTATGAGAAAGACAATAGTGCTCCCACTGACCTTTCTGAACATACATGGTTCCTCCTCATTTTTTATGAAATCAAATAATTTGATCACATCATTAAATTAGTATTCCAGCTCTGAGATGCTTGCTTAAGTTTATATATAGATCTTTCCAGCTTGCATACTTTGTGATCAGTATGAACATACTTTGAATTTGGCCTAACAACCAACCCATCTTTCTCTCCACGTAGGGTCTCTCTATTTTTCGCAAAAATAAATAGGAGGAATTTTTGGGACATGGGAGATGAGATCTAAGATTGAGAGAGGACTTCCGTGAGCCTCATGGTCCATGAGAAAAGGTTTTAAAAAATTTGATGAGGAGAAAAATCAGAGAAAGGCTAGTGCAAGGTTTCAAGGTGCATTTGATCTAGTGTTTTGACCTAGGATTCAGGAATCCATTTCATGAGCTACGAGTGTCGAAAGCCTATGAAACTTTGTGGAGAACCTCCTCTACCTCTTTACTACATCTACCAATAACCCAGAGCATCCATGAAGCCTATAGACAAGGATCAAAGGCATTCGATCAAAGCAGCCCCTGAAAGACTCTGGTGTTGAGCTAGCACTCGTGTGGGAGCCGATTAGGACCAAGAGCCTCGTGTGGATGATCTATGGATGCCAAACACTTGTATGGTTGCATCGTGATCAGTAGAACTCCTTGACAATGATTAGATCAATGACGATCAACTCCTGACCCATGGTTATCGTATAATTCATCCTTTTGATCAATAATGCTCAAGATGACTTTGAGTACGCTGTCAGCACTCATACAAGTCATAGCTATTGTGTCTCAAAATTTTGCAAATCTCGTGACACCTCATGAGGATTATCTAGGCCTAGATTTTGCTAAATTGAAATACAGCGAGACATTCTCTTCCTGAAGTTAATCAAGAGTGGTCAATCCCATCTTTACTCACATACCAACTTAATAAGTACCTGACTGTACCCAAAAATTTTTCAAACCTATATTAAAAATACAGGCAGTCTGACACTAAAGTATAGTGAGTTGCTTGCAAGTCACCATGGTGATCTCAGGTGTCTCCATACCACTTGGTTACGAGGACAACCAATGCATATGGTATACAGCGACTATACACTCGATAAGTTATCATCTTTGTTAACAACTTATCATTTGGTCGTGAAAAATTTAGGAACTATCCAATAAATCATTCTTTATCGATTGATTGTGGTTCTAAGAACTTCATTATAATTTAAGAGTTCATTTAAGAAAGATAGATCTTTTATGATGAATCAGCCAAATAACTATTATTATTAGATAATTCATATACTAATTTCAATCATCAATACTTAGATGATTGGCTTTAGGATACATTTTCCAACAACTCCCACTTGGACTAAAGCCAATCAAAATGATATCAAATATCCTATCTTCCACTTGAGTTCGTTGAACTTCTTAGTTTTGAGGTCTTAGCAAATGGGTCAGTCAAGTTCTCCTTTTCCATCAATCTTCTAAAGATCGATGTCATCCTGATAAAAAATCAAAGGTGATAGCAATGCAGAATATGCTAGTTCTTCGGTTCTTTGTCTGAGTTATGGCTCCAGTGCTACGATAGGACTGGACCATCAGTGGAGGGTGCCACTCCTAACCTGCTAATGAACCTCAGCAACTATACAGCTTATATGGCAGCATCATATGCCATGATGTCTCTACATCACTAACTAAATAGGCTAAAGTATCATACTTGAAACCTTTCCAGTAGATTGCTCCTACAATTAGGATATGAGCCGACATTCTCTAGTTGTCATCTTCTTCTGATTGAAATTAAAATATCCACATGTTTTAAGTCAGTACTTTTATATTTGAGTCACTAGACCTTAGTATTTTCGAAATACTTAAGGATTGTCTATACAATCTTCCAGTGGCTCTCACTTGGATCAGATTTGTATCTACTCACTACTTCTAGTGAGTATACCATATCTATATATGGAGAAATAAGATGACAGCTAAACTTTTATTCTTTGCAATGTTGGAATGTCATTCTCGATTAAGAGAGTTTCATCCATAGACAACATAAGGAATAACACTACAGAATATTTTGTCCAATTACAAATGCAGAATTTGTCTTTGTTTATAATAAAGGCATATGTTCAAAATGTATGTTCTAATTCTAAGGTAATAGCCAAATGGGCTTTGAGGTCTTTACCTTTCCATCTGCGCTACTCTGATTCTTTTGAAAATCCATTCACACCCAATGGATTTTATCCCTTCAAGTGAATCAACTAGTATCCATACACTATTGATTTTCATGGACTTCAATTTGGATCATGTGGCTCTAGATCATTGCATTGTATCCCTTTAGGTGATCGAATCCTTGTTGTTCTCATCGAGCTCAACAGGATCGCCATCCCGGACCTAGATACTGAAGTATCTGTCCAGCTGATGTGGTACTCTACCGAATCTTCTTAAAGATGATACTTTAATGGGCTCCAGATTTGATCTGATCAAATCGGTTCTGTAGGTTTACTAGATTACATCGGTTCTTTTCTACCAGTCAAACTTTTTTAAGTTCAACTTGATAGGCATCAGTTCCTTTTCTAAGGAACTTCTTTCCAAAAGAAATACCCTACTACTGATGAACATCTTATGTTCTTTAACATAGTAGAATTAATAACCCTTAAATACTTATTGGACCAGGATCCAAGTTTATCTATGTGCAAATATATGATATAGGTCGATCAACTCTAAATCTGAAAGTGAGAGAGTCTAGGTCTATGCTTGATCCATATCCCATATGGAATCTACGCGACAGATTTACTCAAAACATTTTTCAGAGTAAAACTAGTAGCCACAAGAGCACAATCCTGAAATAGGCAGACAAGTGAACCCTATAGTGGATTGAACTGTGTCTAATAAAGTTTAATTTTTTCTTTCAGATACACTATGTTCTAAAAAGAAATCTACTTGAGAGAAAATCCAATTCACTACTAGATATGTCAAAAACTCACTGAATAAGTATTCACCTCATCGATCCGATCGAAGAGTTCTAATACCTTTTTAGTTTATTTTTCTATTTTATTATTGAATCATTTGAACATTTCAAATAATTCAAGTCAGATGCATCCATGCCTAGATAGGTCATCTGTAATGAAATATTAGTATCTTTCTTTGGCACTTAAGTTCATAAGTACACATGCATCGCTATGTATGAGACTTAGAACTTTATCGGCTCCTTCACCTTTTCCAATAAAAGATAACTTTTTTAGTTTTTCAAGAAGACAAGATTCACAAGTTATCAATGATTCACAATCATTGATGTCGATGTTTTCCTCTCAAGCTAACCCGTTTATCCTATTCTTGTCAAGATGACTAAGCCTATAATGCCAATGATAGATATCCATGACATAATCTAACTTGGATGTGTATATTACACTTAACAGACTGTATAAATATTAAATATAATTTCTTTATTATTCATGTATTACTGTAATATTATTAATAATAATATCACAACAATCTCTTTTATTGATAAATGATAACCATCTTTGATCAAAAGGTCATCAGAGATCATATTTATCATAAACGATGGATAATAGTGACAATCACCCAAAATGACATCTATTGAAAATAAGCTTGACAAATCTTAAAACTAGGATTAGAGCAAGACTTCCATCCCCAATGTTCAGATATTTTTCATCATTTTCAAATATCCCACTTGTAGTCTTTGCAACAAATTGCATAAGACTACCGGCATCTAATACCCATGTAGTAGAATTATTTACAAAGAAATTTTAAGGTGTTATCATATATATAACATTTTTAATGAGCAACTTTTGCCCCTTTCTTTTGTTCAGCCTATTATGGTCAAGTGAAGTAGACAATTCTTTTTCCTATGACTGTCCTTCTAACATTAGAAGTACTATGCCTGATTTGGGTTAACCTTGGACTAATTATTTTGACTAGGCTTAGAAGCTCCAGTACGAATCCATTCATACTGCTGAACCAAATTCAACTCTTAATACTAATTATTGAAGTTGGGTCCCATAAGTCATCACTATCTAATAGTGATAGGAGCAATTAGGGTTTAGCCTTAATTTGAGAAAAGAGAACATTGACCTAAGTATATGAATTATATTAAGCCTAAAGACTTAGACTTTAATTTAAAGGTTCTTCCACTATTTTATTCAAATTGGTAGCCTCTACCTCCAATTTAGAGAATTACTTTAATTTTCTAGTGGGTACTAGAATCCACATTGACTGCACATAAGTCCAACTATGGTTGGTCAACCCATGTACATCTAAGGATGGGTTCATAATCAATTATTTCTCTAAACAACTTCAAGTAATTTAATTTTGCCCTAGAAACCTAATAAGTAGGCTAGGGCCTCCACTGTAAGGATCTGATTTGGTCCAACCATTAACATGAGCATACTTGGTGCATCTAACTAACGAATGATTAAGTCCAACTATGGTTGGTCAACCTAACCACCATTAGAGAGACACATCCAAATCATCATATGATGAATGATAATTTTATTAGTCAACAAGCACCAAACCTATGGGCCTCCAATGATTATTGAGTTAATGGACTCATTATCAAACACCTTAATGGAAGGCTATGATTCGGTTATCTCCATAACTTCATTATTTTAAGAACCTAATAATTTTAGAGGATTTAAATTATTAGTGATTTAAGGATAGAAAGAACATAGACCAACTTGCTCCCACTGACTTCACTAAATCAGATAATTTTAGAGAATTTAAATTATTAATGATTTAAGGATAGAAAGAACATGAACCAATTTGCTCCCACTGACTTCACCAAGTCAGGTCCTCCCACTGACTTCATAAGTCACTGATAAGGATTATGATCAATTTTGATCCATGGGCACCTATATCAGTCTCATTGAATGAAATCAGTTTCACTAATTTTCTATGTGACATGGGTTAGCTCGAATTAATAAGCAACTAATCAAAATCTGATTAACCACATTGACCAAGTAAATGAGATTGGTGGGAGGGTCTGCCAAGGCTTGCCTTAGACACCATAAAAAATGGTCAGATAAGCGGATTAGATTTAAAACAAAAATTACATATCAACATATGCAATAAAAGCATCTTGATCTAAACATAAAATACATTATGTGGATTAGATCATAAATTATTTAAAATTAGATTTAAAATTTAAAAATAAATAATAAATTATTTTAGATCTCATCTAACACATTTATGACTTAGGTTTCTCGGATCAGCACATACTAGGACAACTTTTTCATTGTAAGGGATAAACTTTATAGTAGAACAATGATAAGTACCATAAATTCATCAATAAAAGTATTAATTTATTAATTAATTTATATTAATTTTTAAAAATTAATGATCAATTTATATATATTTTTAAGAAATTAATATTTTTATTAACTAAAAAAATAAATAAATAAATAAATAAATAATAAAAAATAAAAAATAAAATTTTATAATCAATGAAAAGAGCTTATCTTTTTTATTACAATGAAATAAGTTTGAAATAAAACAAAGATAAAACAAAGAAGATATGAATTTTTAAAGAAATAAAATAAATAAAAATTAAAAAAAATAACATATGGCTCAGTCGGCTCAAACCGTCATGCCATATCAATCGGCGCATCCAAATGCACCGAGCCAAGCCGACAAGCCAGTGCACCAAGCCAGCCATGCAAGCCGACTCAACCGTGGAAGCTGTCAGTCGGTCTACGATCCAGCATGGACCGCCAGCTCAGCAGAAACCGTTGAATCATAGTGCGACACGTGGTGGACCTAGACTCTTAAAGGGTTCATAGAAAATCTATCACGACTCATAGGGCATTTTGGTCTTTTCACTCGATGATAGGAGCGCTGATTGGCTGCGGTGTGTGGTGCGATCGGTCCACGCGGTCCATGGGAATAATAATTGCACAATCGGATGGTTGTGATAGCTTGTGGTCAAGATCAAATGGCTGTGGTTATTTTCAAATTTGATTCAACTTCAAACTTCACGTGGATCGCCATCCAATGACGGCGCATGATCCAGAGGATGATTCAATGGTCTAGAACGCTCCTAATGGTAATCAGGACTCCAGATGCACAATCAGTAGCTAGATTTTCTCCATCATGCGCGATCAACGGCTAGAATTTAATCCAACCTGATCTGGGCTGATACGCATCCGATTTTGATGACTTTTGGCCTGTTGAATTCCTATTGAATGACTGAATTTCATCAAACCCACCAAAATTCATCCAGAACTTTTTTGTTATCCAAATTTTATTCGAGTTTCTTTATATTTTGAAGATTAAAAAGGTTATTAGTCCCATATTGCCTAGAAGAAAATCCTTCACCCCTCCTAGCTCTATAAAAAGGACCCCAGGGCTACTGACAAAATGAGCCACAAATTAATAGCTCATCTGGTCAAAAGAGAAGATGGTACCCAACTTGAGGGCCGCATACCAGTTCCTGACTATTTCCTTCAAGATGGATAGGAAGGCTCGATAGAGAATGGCATCTGGTGCGCCACGGAGCAGCATCATTATCTGAAAAGCCTCCAGATGGTCGATCGGATCGGTAGTCCTATCGTAGCTCTTAAATTGAGAGAGCTTGAAGTTCAGCAGGATAGGTTCCTACATGATGTGGTGAGAGAAAGAAGGGTTGGTACAAATATCATTATCATGGAAAGGGGGAGCACGGTGGAGTTCCTCGATCCATTGGTTTATCTCTTGTAGTTTCTGATCTAGGAGTCTTCTTGATCGTGGATCTCTAAGGTCTTCTAACTAAACAGGGGCAAAGTCCCCCTAGGGGTAGAGTCATGATCAAAGCAAGGGCTCTCATCCCTCTGCTTCTCCTTTTTGGAGGTCATCGACCTGCTAGCCCGAGTTGGCCATCCCCAGACCGCTTTCGTGAGGCCGTGAACCTATTGAACTAACAAGTTGAATTGCTCTGCATCCAACATTGCTGTAGGTGGAGCTTGAGTTGTCAGGGATGAAATAGGGGTGGGCAGATCTAGATGGGATCTGGCCGTGGAGGCCATTGACCGTCGGATTGGAGCCTTCCTAGGGGACATCCTTCCTAAGAAGGAGAACTTTGGAGGAGAAGAAGAAATATCTCCGTTGAGTACTCCTTTTAGAATAAGGGAACCTATAAAGGCAGAGGCACCCTTCCTTTAGCACCAATCTTGCTGGTGCACAATCTGATTATTGCCAGAGAAGTGCTGGAGTCGAAAAAGATGAGGTTGCCATCGATGACCTATAAAACAAGTTTCGTCTAGAGCCGGGGGTGGCATCTCTAGCAAGACCCTCCGATGATCAAGTTAGCTCTTTCGACCAATAGAAATGGAATGCTCAATAGAAAAAGTTGCAGAGTATTAGGAAGAAGAAAGCTTGGAGAAAATATATCTGAAGAGTCCCTTTTATAAATGGAGTTTATAACAAACTGATAGCGATAGTCATAACCATCTGGTAGTGGGCTGCTTGGGACCACGTGCAGTTTATTACAGAAGGTAGTGTCTGTTGTTGTGACGTGCCAGTCCATTAGGACTTAATAGTCGAAGTTTGGAGGAATAGGCATCAATTGGTGATGAATCTTTAAGTTCATCTAAGGCAGTCTGTGTGTGAGTTGACTGGAGGAATCTGCATATAGATCTGCAGGAGGAGAGACCTGAAGGAAAATTTATTCGATGGAGGGATCCG
Source organism: Cocos nucifera (assembly GCA_006176705.1). Taxonomy (NCBI): domain Eukaryota; kingdom Viridiplantae; phylum Streptophyta; class Magnoliopsida; order Arecales; family Arecaceae; genus Cocos; species Cocos nucifera. Next base: position 193,076 of record QRFJ01006051.1, on the reverse strand, counting down.
GCTAAAGGCGAAGTCCGACTACTAGAGGAGTCCGAAAGAAGTTTCGCTGTCGGAGGAGTCCGGAAGGAGTTTGACTGCTGGAGAGGTCTGGAAGGAACTCGACTATCCAAGGAGTTCGGAAGGAGCTCAACTGCTGGAGAGGTTCGAAAGAAGTTTGGCTGCTGGAGAGGTCCGGAAGGAGCTCGGCTACTAGAGAGGCTCGGAAGAAGTTCGGCTGTCAAAGGAGTCTAGAAGGAGCTTGACTGCTAGAGAGGTCCGAAAGGAGTTCGGCTATCGAAGGAGTCCGAAAGAAGTCCAACTGCTAGAGAGGTCCAGAGGAAGCTCGACTACTGGAGAGGTTCGAAAGGAGTTCGACTATCGGAGGAGTCCAGAAGGAGTCCGACTACTGGGGAGATCCAGAGGAAGCTCGATTGCTAGAGAGGTTTGAAAGGAGTTCGGCTACTAGGAAGGTCCAAAAGATGCTCGGCTACTGAAGAAGTCCCAAGAGGAAGAATTCATGATCGAAGCTCTTCTGTGATTATCAGTTTCATCAGGCTAAGCATCAGATTGGACTTTGATGGGAGTGGGATTTATCCCCAACAGGTACTATACTTTCAGGTAGATCTACCAAGGTCCAGATTTGGTTCGAGCGCATTGAGTCAATCTTTGACTTCAATGCCTCTAACCATTTCTCGGAGTCAATATCTGATATCGTCTCGTCATTGGTTTTGGGATCATCATCATGAACCACTTTTCCTATAAGAAACATTTTCGCTACGTCCTTCGAAATAGTACTTGATAAGAACGCGATGTTGTCGTTAAGACACCATGTTTATCAATTTAATCCGACTTCTTAAAATAATTAAAAATACGTAGATAGCAGTGAGTCGGGTCGAATCCACAAGGAAGGTAGTATTTTTAGATTTGAAATCTTTGATTTTCTTAAAAGAAAAGGAAAAGAAAAGAGTTTTGAAATTAAAAATGAAGTCAAAAAGCAAAACTTAAAAGGTGAAAAAATTTAAACTTGGTACTAAGATCTATTAGTTAGATCTTAGCATCTACTTGCAATAAAATAAAGAGCAATAATTAAAGTATAAAAATTAAATTATAATAAAAATAAAGAGCATGAATTTAAAGAATATAAAATAAAATTTATATTAATTAAAATTTTAAAATTTAAATATATAAAATTTAAAAAAAATAAAAATAAAATAAAATAGCCTGATCTCTGATCTGGGATCGACATGGGTGAAAAGATGGTATAGAAGCCCAGCTTTTTCTCTCGACACCAGTTGCCTTGAAGCAGCCATTAACCCAGAGCCTAGCTTCGCCCTGTACCAAGGCTTCATCTTGATAGAAGATGTTGATTTCTAGAGGCCTGGAGTCCTTTTCATAGAGCTAGGAGGGCTAGAGAGTTTTCTTCTAGGCAATGTGGAACTAAGGAGTTCTTTGATTATCAAAATATAAAAAAATTTGAGTAAAAATTGGATTAAAAGGAGTCCTGGATGAATTCTATTGCTCTTGATGAAATCTGACCATTGATAGAAATCCGACGGACCAAAAATCATCAAAATCGGATATGTATCAGCATAGATTTGGTCGGATTAAATTCTGACTGTTCGATTGTGCGTTGATGGAGGAAATCTGGCCGTTGATCATGTATCGGGAGTCTTGATCACTGTCGAAAGCATTTTGGACCGTCGGATCATCCCCTGGATCGAGTGCTATCATTGGATGGCGATCCGTGTGAAGTCTGAAGCTGAAAAATTTCTCCACCATCTGATCTTAACCGCAAGCTACCAGAGCCATCCTATCGCGCCTTTACTATTGCCATGGATCGCATGGACCGACTGCATCATACACCACAATCAATCAGTGCTCGTTGCTTTGATGTGAAATTACCTTTTTACCCTATAGACTGTGATGGATTTTTTGTGAACCCTTTAAGGGTCTAGGTCCACCACATGTCGCTTTATGATTCGCCGATTTCTGCTGAGCTGACGGTCTATGCCTTGATCATGGACCAGCTGGTGGCTTCTATGGTTGAGTCGGCTTTAACGGCTTGGCTTGGCTTGTGGAGCCGACTGAGCCATTTTTTATTTTATTTAATTTTTTTTTATCCTTAGAAATTCATATCTTCTCTGTTTTAGCTCTATTTTGCTCGAAACTTATTTTGTTGTGATCAAAAAAATGAGCTCTTTCTATTGATTATAAAATTTTATTTTTAAATTTTTATTATTTTTTAATTAATTTTTTAATTAATAAAAATATGAATTTCTTAAAAATTATATATAAATTAATCATTAATTTTTAAAAATTAATATAAATTAATTAATAAATTAATATTTTTATTGGTGAATTTATGGTACTTATCACACCCTCCAACTTAAGCTTTGCTCGTCTTCGAGTAAAGAAAGAATTTAGTTTTAAATTTTTTTTAACTTTAGAGTTTCAAATTTTACCTAAATAGTTTTCAAAATGGCCATTGATATTCAGCAGAGCTTAAGTGAGATACATCATTGAGGAATTAATACTTATCAATAGAAAAATTAAGTAAAGAACATTAAATTTTTTTGAACTTTTTCTAAATTATCCTACCTTTATCTTTGAATTGTCTAAACTTTCATATAGGCAAGTGTATTACTACTTCCGCCCTTCATTTATTAATTTTTATTTTCACATTGCCCACTTTTTGATGCAAATATCATTGCTTACTTAGGCAACGGGATTCGATTACTTGGTAGAAAATCAATGTTTTTTTTTCTAATATTGTACCACTATTAAGTATCTTAATCCCTTAAGCTTTCTATTTGATCCATGTAGCGAGTCTTAGACCAAAGACTCCCAAACCAGTTGGCTTTAGGGCACTAGGTATAGAATACCCCTTAGGCTTACTAGCTCGAATCAAATAGGCTACGAGTTAAGACTAGCTTTACAACGAGCTTCTTTGCCCTTCCCACCTTTTGATGCAAAACTCAATGCTTGCTTAGGCGAAGAGACCCGATTACTCAGTGAGAAGTACTTGAAAACTATTTTATTTAATTTTTATATAAAAACTATTTTATTTAATTTTTTTATATGAAGAAATGTATAGTTATCCTACACAAGCTTATAAAAGGTAGACTTCTTTTTTATGCTAGTAGAAAAAATTAGAAATGCTCCAAGAAAAAACTTTTTATGTTCTGAACTTAATTTTTTATTGAATTTTTTTAATACTTGATTCCTCAATATCTCATAGATTCTCTGATCTGTGCATCAATTTTCTTTTAAAAATGCTTAGTTTAATTCAATTCTTAAGCATAATTAGATGTCTAAATACTAAATACTAACTTTTTTGAGGACTTAAAATTTTAAAATTTTTATTTTTCTCCCCCCAACTTAATCGACATCATCCTTAATGGAGAAAAAAATAAAGGATGTAATAAAGAACATGAAAGAATACACCTGACTATATTTTTGGTCCAGTACATGCCTTTGAAAATTTAAGCTCTTCCTCCAGCTTATTCAAATTATCCTAAAAAGAAAAATCAACTAAAAAGATAAATTAAACTAAAAAAAACTAAATATTGGATTGCCTTCCAACAAGCGCTAAGTTTATCATCTTCAGCTAGACACAATATAACTTACTATCCTCTATCGAATACTGGATTGACAAATTCCAATGATTTTGGATTGCCAATCTCAGAAAGATAATTTCTTATTCCTTTATTGATATAATCATTGTTAATTTTAGGGACATAATTTGTGACCCCATTCTTAGACCCATATTTATTAAGAATTTTTCCTATTTGTTCTTCTAAAATGCTCATGAATTGAGTTTTAGGAGTTAAGTTTGATTCAATGGGTGCTGGAAGGGTGTCTAAAGATGGTTTTAATTCTAGAGGTAAATTAATATAATCTTGCTTAAATAATTCCATTGACACTTCATTACATGCCTCTTGATTTTTGTAAGAAGAATCGGCTTCTAGGGTTGAAGGAAATAGGACATTAGGTTTATAAGTCTCGGATAAATCATCTATTCTCATTTTCCCTTTTTCTATCTCATTTAAACTAGAACTAGCATCAGTACTAATTTCTGGCTCGGATTCTTCTATGTGGTTAGTCTCAATACTAACCTGTTCCTCTAAATTTTTATTTTGGCTAGCATCAGTACTAGCTTTTCTCACTTGATCTTGGTATGGGTCCATAAGAATCCTATAGCTTTTAAGTTTATGAATTACTTTGGCATTCTCAGATTGGGGATTCTTAAGTGAGACATTAAATTGATAACTTGGTCCAGGTGGTTGATGGACAATAGGTTGGTTGTTTGAAATTGGTAGGCTCGATACTTGATCTAGTTCTCTCCTCATGTTAGACTTAATTAATTATTCTATTTGAACTTCTAGCCTGGCGATAGATTGCTGTTGAGTTAGAATCAATTGTTGAAGTTGGTTAAATCTATCATCAGCTAGATTAGTCTGTTGAGGAGGTGGGTATGATAGCTGGTTGTTATATGATGGCTGGGTAAACTGACTAGGCTGACTATTATTATAGGCATAGTTTTAGTATTAGGGTCTGATCTCTGATTTTGGATCGGCATGGATGGAAAGATGGTGTAAAAGCCCAGCTTTTTCTCTCAGCACCAGTTATCTCGAAGCAGCCATTAACCTAGAGCCTAGCTTCATCCTGTACCAAAGCTTCACCTTGATTGAAGATATTGATTTCTAGAGGCCTGAGGTCCTTTTTATAGAGCTAGGAGGGCTGGAGAGTTTTCTTCTAGGCAATGTGGGACAAAGGAGCTCTTTGATCATCAAAATATGAAAAAATCTAAGTAAAAATTAGATTAAAAGGAGTTCTGGATAAATTCTATTGCTCTTGATGAAATCTGGTCATTGATAGAAATCCAACGGATCAAAAATCATCAAAATCGGATGTGTATCAGCACAGATCAGGTCGGATTAAATTTTAGCCATCCGATCATGCATTGATGGAGGAAATATGGCTGTTGATCTTGCATCGAGAGTCCTGATCACCATCAGAAGCATTTTGGACCGTTGGATCATCCCCTAGATCGAGCACTGCCGTTGAATGGCAATCCGCATAAAGTCTGAAGCTAAAAAATTTCTCCACCGTCTGATCTTGACCGCAAGCTACCAGAGCCATCCGAACATGCCTTTACTATTGCCATGGACCAAATGGACCGACTGCACCATACACCGCAACCAATTAGTGCTCACTGCTTTGATGCAAAATTACCTTTTTACCTTATAAACCGCGATGGATTTTCTATGAACCCTTTAAGGGTCTAGGTCCACCATGTGTCGCTTCATGATTCATCGATTTCTGCTGAGCTGGAGGTCTACGCTAGGATCATGAATCGGCTGAAGGCTTCTACGGCTGAGTTGGCTTTGATGGCTTGACTTGGCTTGGTGGCTTGGCTTGCAGAGTCGACCGAGCCATTTTCATTTTTTTATTTAATTTTTTTTTATTTTTAGGAATTCATATCTTCTCCATTTTAGCTTCATTTTATTCGAAACTTATTTTATTGTGATAAAAAAAATGAGCTCTTTCTATTGATTATAACATTTTATTTTTAAATTTTTATTATTTTTTAATTAATTTTTTAATTAATAAAAATATGAATTTCTTAAAAATTATATATAAATTAATCATTAATTCTTAAAAATTAATATAAATTAATTAATAAATTAATACTTTTATTAATAAATTTATGGTACTTATCAGTACCTAAGTATGGAAAATCCTTTCTGATCTATGAGGTGGATGAGGTAGTGATTAGACTGGCTCAATCTGATTAGGTTCCATAGGTTCCTTGGCTCGTGGCTCTTAGGAGACTTTCTCCTCGAGCCTAATCTATCTTTCGATGCCATCATCTTGAATAAACTATTTTTCAAGAAAAATGGTGTGTCGACTCACAATCACATTATGATCTTTCGAAAGATAGAAAAAATATTTAAATAACTCTTTAGGATATTCAATAAATTGAGCTCAACGGACCTAGTCTCTAATTTGTCCACCTGTTGTCTCTTGACATGGGCTGGACAACCCTAAATTCTGAGATGACTGAGACTTGGTTTCATACCATTTCATATCTCATACGGTGTGGTAGGAATAGTTTTAGATGGAACCCTATTCAATAATATATAGCGGTCAACAGACTATGTCTCCAAAAAAACTCAGGAAGGTCCATGAAGCTCATCTTGGATCGAACCACATCTAATAGGATCTGATTTCTTCATTTTGAAATTCCATTGAGTTGAGGCATTCCAGGTGGAGTCTATTATGAGACTATGCCATTGTTCTTAAGATAGTCTAGGAATTTTTAACTAAGATATTCGCCTCATCGATATAATCGAAGAATCTTAATGGATTTTTCTATTTGCTTTTCTACTTCGAGTCTGAATTTTTTGAACTTTTCAAAAGCTTCAGACTTATGTTGCATCGAATACACATACCCATACCGAGACAAATCATTGGTAATGATGATGAAGTAGATGTAATTGCCCCTAGCTAGTACATCAAATGGGCCGCATACATCAGTATGTGCTAGGGCAAGTAGGTCTATGGCCCTCTCCCCATGTCCCACAAAAGAAAGCTTGGTCATTTTGCCATGAAGGCATGATTCACAAATCGCATATAACTCGGAAGTCAATGGACTCAATAATCTAAATTTCTCCAATTTGTTCATCCTATCTTCAGCTATGTGACCTAGCCTAAGGTGCCAAAGATACCTATCATTTATACCATCCCTAGGTTGCTTTGATCCTATGGCATTCATATTTTGCTCGATATTAAAAATAGAAACATCAATATAAAACTGATAGAGAGCATTTATAAGAAAACTACTTACAATTTTATTTCTTTTATAAAGAATATTATAATGGTCCTTAAGAAAACTAATTACATAGCCTTCTAAACATGAAATAGAAATCAAATTTATGCTTGCTGTAGGCACATAAAAATAGTCCCTAAGTATGAAGTCTAATCTTGATGGTAATCGCAAAGGGTAGGTTCCCATGGCCACAGCAGCAACTCTTGCTCCATTTTTGATGCATAGGATCATTTCACCATCCCTCAACCTCCTGCTATCCTCAAGATCTTGAATAAAAATGCACAAGTAAACTAGAACCAGAGTCAAGCACCCAACTGGATGTAGAAAAAATCGTAAGATTAGATTCTATAACAAGCATACCTCCAGAAGGACCTGCCTCCTTGTTCTTCAGGCTAGCCAGGTAAAGAGGACAGTTTCACTTTCAATGGCCATCAGTGTTGCAAAGAAAATATTTTTCTTTATCAGCGGCCTTCTTCTTCAGCTCTACCTTCTTCTTCTTCCCACCATTCACCTCTGCTTCTTCATGGACTTCTGCTTCTTTCCAAAAGACTTTCTCTTGGAAGAAGTCCACTCCATAGCAAATATTGAGCCTTTAGAACTTTTCATTGAAAGCTCAGTAGTAACCAGCATACTCATGAGCTCAGCCAAGTTATTCTGAAGTTTATGCATATGATAGTTCATGATAAACTGTCCATACGCATCAGTCGAGGACTGCAGAATTATGTCAGTTGGTAGATCCTAATCTAACTTGACACCGAGCTTCTCAAGCTCTTATAAGTCCTTGATCATCATCAGACAATGATCTTGGACTAACTACACGTCATGCATTTAAGCCATAAAATATTTTTTAGTGACTTGATATTCGACTGCGCGACTCTGTTCACCAAACAACTCTTGCAGGTGAGCCAACATTTGGCAGCTAGTCTTAATATCTTCATATTGGCGCTGGAGCTCATCAGACATCGAGCCCAATATGTAATACCTAGCTTTATTATCTTCATCCATCCACTTCTCGAGAGATGTTGTTTAATCAGTGGATGGATGGACTGGTAAGGTGGGAGGATCCTGTTCCAACACATGAGTCAATTTCTCAGAACCCAAAATAATTTTGAAGTTTTGGAGCCAATCCTTGTACTTGGATCCGATCAATCTTTGGGTGTCAAGGATATGGGCTAGTGGGTTGGACGCAGACATTTTTTTTGTAGAGAGTCAAAGTTTTTAGTTAGATTTTATAATTAGACTTAAATAATTTATTTAAAAATTTTATATTTAAATAAATTAGGCTCATACTATTTACTCGGATCCTTACACTCCCTTGGTAGAGATGCAAAAATCTCTACAATTATAGATTTCTAGTGGATGGTGCGGTCCCACCAACTGACTCACCACCTCATCTAACAGTTATCGATGATGGGTCAACTGATGAGTGGACAACTCTTATCCAATGATTCTCTAATCATGGTGCATTCTAACTTAGTCTCTAATTCATGAATCTCATAATGTCTAGAATATTAATCTACTCCTTATTTAAGTCAGATCCACCTTTTGCATAGATTGAATTTTTGATTAGGTTCCTCACCATATTCAAAATATTGGACCCCATCCATCCTCCAACCCATAGCATCCAATGCCTAATAGACATGGTTGCATCTTTTCGGTGCAATTGAACCACTATATCCAGCCTAGAACAATCAACCCCGAGAAGGGCCCACGCATCTATAATGACGAAAGATCATAGACTTAATATTTTCTTAGGAAGATTTAATTTAGATCTCTTTAAACTTGACTTGATTTAGTCATAACAATTATAACTAACCTAGTGGCATGGGTTGGCTCGAATTGTTAGCCGCCTCAAATCAGAACTGGATCGACACAAATGGCCAGGTAAGTAAGATCGGTGGAAGGGATATGCCATTAACTTGACAAGAATGCATTCAGATCGAGTAGCTCCCAATTAAAAATCAGTCGATCGTATCTACCAAACTTACCTTAGACACCAAATTATCGAATCAGAACCAATTGGGTTAGCCTACAATCCAAGCTCGAACTGCGGAGCCAAATTAGGTCTTGATTTGATTGTATCACATCTCAATGTGATTTGATCTTCATCCAAACTTAATCCTATTAGACTGGTCAAATCTAAGTTTTCTTTGATTCCACCTAACCAACTCTTGATTTGGTTTGATCAACCGCTAGACCTAATTAAGCTACCCAAGTCTGAACCCAATTTTATGAATATATCTTAGATCTAAAAATTCATAATTTTAGATCTAATTAATTGCATAATCTTAATTCTCAATTAAGTTTTAGATTCATCAATAAAACATGTATTAGAAATCCTAGGGTTTTAGAATCTAGGATTTTGCAGAAAAATAAATTCTGATTTCTGATTAAGGATGAATGCATAGCACCCCTACATGCTATAAAAATACAGCATTGAATAGAAGGAGAGGGCCTTTAAATCATGCTTTATTCTTATGACCGGACGACCATGGGGAACTCCTTAATCAGAAATATATATTTTTTTACTACAAAACTAATTAGATCTTATATCATATATAAAAAGATCTAACTAATATATGTCTTACATATATCTCATGTATCATCAATATGCATACTTTTAGATCTGAAATATCACATATTAAATCTAAAAAATAAAATTTTAAATTTGATCATATCAAAATTAAAACTATTTTAGACATCTTATAGAACTATTCTATAACTAGTCTAAGTAAGCATCTTTCATATCTCATATGAATAAATAAAAATTAAAAATTTTACTTTTTATTTTTAGATCTAATTATAATAATTAAAAAATTAAAAAAATAAAAAATAAATTAATCTAAAATTATATTTAATCAAATTAAATACATGATCATACTAGACTACACATAGAACTATTCTATACCTAGTCTAGTCATGCATCTCATATATATTAGATCTAAATTATTTAATTTTAAATTTTTTAATTTTAGATCTAATTACATATGATGTGATATCTAAAATCTTTTAATATTAGATTAAAAATAAAAATAAAATTAGATCTAAGGTAGATCTGAAGAACTGCTAACGTAGCTCTAATACTAGTTGAAGAAAAAATACTATTTTCCATTACAGGATCGTGCAGATCTGAGAATGATTTTTTTAAAAATTTCTAAATAATCTAATCAGATCTAAGAGTTCTTAGATCTAATCATAGTAATCTGATATTAAAAATTAAAAATTAAAAATTAAAATTAAATAATATTTAATTTAAAGTATCTGATTGGGTAATTTTATTATCCTGTAATGATCCTATTGATTTCTGAAGTTCTAGAAGGGGCCATGCATGCGCCTGGCTTTAACTGGTATCCACTCAAGTAGGATCTGAATGTCTTCTTCTCATGAACCTTTTCTTCAAAAATTAGATCTAGATCTGATCTGAAGAACCTTCAAAATAATTTCTGAAGGCAGCCCATCCGTCACACGAACATCGTTGTGTAGATCCTGAATATTATGCCAAAAACCTTAGACTTTCTTCTCAGATTTGTGACTAACTTTTTAGACTTGTAGAAGAGAAGAAGAGAGAGGATAGAGGGGGTGTGGGATATCAGGGATAGCAGACTTGGGGCATGAAAAATTATTTCTTACGTTGAATGCACTTTGACATGAGAAAGGCTTTTATGTCCAATGCCTACTTAAAGTCTCTTTTGATCAAAATAACTCATTTATTTTATTATTAGAACTCTATAAATTATTCTCCACAAAAAAACACCAGATCTCATCTAATTTTTTCACAAAAAATAATTCAAAAAGATGTCAGCATGAGTAGATAAGGAAAAGTCCACTACGCCCGGGACTCTTTCCTTAAGAGTTTGATCCAAATCAAACTATATCATAACTTAATCTAGACATCTTCAAAAATCACAAAATTTGGTACACCCAATGCATAACTCGTGAGCTATCACATCTCCAAAAATTAGATTAAAATAATTTTTAAAGAATTTTCTAAAAGTATCTGATCAGGTGACCCTCAATTCTCTCAAATAGGTCAACTTTTGACCTTAGTCCAATTTAACTATGAATGTATTTAATTTCTATAATTAATCTAATCTAGACTTATTCCAGTTAGATGAAAATAAATCCATTCAAAATACAAGAATGAGTTAAATCAAATTTAACTCGATTGCGATGAATCAGAAAAATTTCAGAAGTAGAAAGTCAAGCTCAGTCATGTACTAGCATGATTATCTTGAACCGGATTGGATCTAATCCAAATCAATCAAATTGACTTAGCTCAATTGATGACATTCAGATCCAAACTTTTATTTATGTGATCTAGTTAGATTTAATTCTGTGTGGTAATGAGACATGTCGCGATCTCCATCATCGACATCATTGAAACACCTTTCGATGGACCAGAACTTTTTTGATTCATACAATTAGAATGATTGATCATCAAAATCATCCTAATTGCATCCAAAATCTACTAATGACACCTAGCAGTATATGGTGGCAACCCATCAGAATTGAAAGTGATCCTCTCGATATAGTGACCTATGTGATTGGGTTCTTCTATCTTGAGCCCCGACAGGATTAGGGTTATAGTGAACTCATCAAACCCAATGTCTGTTATATAAATTAATCATTCGATTCGAGTCTAATGTGGAATCCTAATAGAAACTCTTTCTATCATCTTCACGTTGCCATGGCTATGGGCTTATGAACTCAATCTCATGATTATCATAGGGCTACTACTCATCTACCGAGGTGGATAGATCCCCTATTGGTGTAATCCAATTTCTACATTGAATATGCTATAACCAACATACACCTTAGGATTTTGAATGGCTAGGAGATCGAGTTATGGTGTAGTCAAACTATAACACCCTCAAGGTAAACTATCGATGCACCTCAGGTCAAAGAACTAGGCACACCACTATAGCATCGAGTCAGTCATCGACGAGAAGGTAGACTTCCTTATGACTACTCGAGGTGGTCACGCTCAGTGCCCTCATTCTCTAACTAGTACCTATACTATCACTCTAATGTCTTCACATCATAGACTCAAGACATGTCTATCCTAAGAAAGTGATCATACACCATCCTTCTGGATCGATCACCATCCTCGTGATGATCCTATGGTTAGGAGCAGTTTATGAGTTAATTATAAAAATTTATGTCTTAAATTTTTAACTCTTGAAAATATAAATTATCATTACCATTAACTTAAAGGATGTATCATAGACACTTTTAAATATATACTATGATAGAAGATAATCCATTTTATTAATTTATAGTCAAAATTATAAAATTATCCTTAAAAGTGAATTACAAGTGATAGCCAATCTGGCTTCTAGGGCACACATCTAACAAGAACAAGATAAATAGGTTAGCTTTAGAGTGAAATCTCGACATCAATGATTATGAATCATTGATAACCTATGAATCTTGTCTTCTAGGGAAGATGACAAAGTAATCTTTTACTAAAAAATATGAAGGAGCCGATAAAGTTTTAAGTCTTATACATAGTGATGTATGTGGATCTATGAACTTAAGTGCCAAAGAAGATATTAATATTTCATTACAGATGACCTATCATGGCATGGGTGTTTCTGGCTTGAATCATTTGAAATGTTCAAACAATTCAACAATGAAAAAGGAAAACAAACTGAAAAGTGCATTAAAACGTTTCGATCAGATCGAAGAAGCAAATACTTATCCAATAAGTTTGTGACATATCTAGGAGAGTATAGGATTCTCTCTTAGTGGATTTCTTTTTGAAATATAATATATTTAAAAGAAGAAATTAAACTTTGTTAGACATGGTTCAATCGATGATAGGGTTTACTAGTCTGCCTGCTTCAGGGTTGTGCTCTTGTGGTTACTAGTTTTACTTTGAATTTACCAAGTAAATCTGTTGTAAAGACTCCATATGAGATATGGATCAGGTATAGACCTAGACTCTCTAACCTTTTGGTTTGGAGTTGATCAGTCTATGTCAAAGATTTGCAAATAGATAAATTTGGAATCTGGTCCAATAAGTGTTTATGGGTTATTAATTCTACTATGCTAAAGAACATAAGATGCTCATTAATAGTAGGGCATTCCTTTTGGAAAGGAGTTCCTTAGAGAAGAAACTGAAGCCTATCAAGTTGAACTTATAAAAGTTTGACTAGTAGAAAAGAATCGATATTATCTAATAAACCTACAGAATTGGGTTTGATCAGATCAAATCCGGAGTCCATTAAAGTATCACCTTTTAGAAGATCTGGTAGAGTACCATGTTAGCCATATGGATACTTCATTATCTAGGTTCGGGATGATGATCCTATTGAGCTCGATGAGAATAACAAGAATCTGATCACCTATAGGGATACAATGCAGTGGTCTGACTCTAAGAAGTGGCTTGGAGCCATATGATCCAAATTGAAGTCTATGAAAATCAATAGTGTATGGACACTAGTTGATTCACCTGAAGAGATAAAACCCATTGGGTGTGAATGAATTTTTAATAGGATCAGAATGGCACAGATGGAAAGGTAAGGACCTATATAGCCCATCTGATTATCATCTCAGAGTTCGAACATACGTTCTAAATGTATATCTTTATTACGAACAAAGACAAACCTTGCATTTATAATTGAGCAAAATATTTTGTAGTATTATTCTTGTGTTGTTTGAGGATGAAATTCTCTTAATCGAGAATGGAGTTCCAGCATTACAAGGAATAAAGGTTTAGCTGTCATCTTATTTCTTCATGTATGAGACCAGACATGGTATACTCACTAGAAATAGTAAGCAAATACCAATCTGATCCAAATGAGAGCCACGAAAAGATTGTATAGACAATTCTTAAGTATTTGGAAAATACTAAGATTCAATGACTCAAATATCAAAGTACTAACTTAAAATATATGGATGTTTTAATTTTAGTCGAAACAAGAGAATGTCGGGTCATACCCTAATTATAGGAGCAATCTGTTGGAAAGGTTTCAAGCAGTATACTTTAGCCTATTCAATTAGTGATGTAGAGTACATCGTGGCATATGATGCTGCCATGTAAACTGCGTAGTTGCTGAGGTTCATTAGCTGGTTGGGAGTGGCACCCTCCACCTATGGTCTAGTCCTATCATAGCACTAGAGCCATAGCTCAAGCTAAAGAACCCAAGAACCAACATATTCTGCATTGCTTTCACCTTAGATATTAGATCTTGGTGACGTCGATCTTTAGAAGATTGATGTAAAAGGAGAAGTTAACTGATCCATTTGCTAAGGCCACAAAACTAAGGAGTTCTACGTGCTAGATATGTGTGCCCTAGAAGCTAGAATTGACTGACACTTGTAATACACTTCTAAGGATAAAATTATAATTTTGATTATAAATAATAAAATAGATTATTTTCTATCACATAAGTGTATTTAATGTCTGTGATACATCCCTTAAGTTAATGGTAATAATAATTCATATTTTCAAGGGTTGGAAATTTAAGACATGAATTTTCATTTATTAACTCATAAAATGCTCCTGACCATAGGATCATCATAAGGATGGTGATTGATCTAGAAGGTTAGTGTACAATCGCTTCTTTATAGTAGATGAGTCTTAAGTCTATGGTGTAGAGACATCGGAGCGAAAGTATAGGTACTCGTTAGAGAATGAGAGCACTGAGCATGACCATCTTGAGTAGTCATAAGGAAGTCTACCTTCTCATCGATGACTGACTCGATGCTGTAGTGGTGTGTCTGGTTCTTTGATCTGAGGTGCATCGATAGTTCACCTTGAGAGTGTTATAGTTTGATTATACTATGACTCGATCTCCTAGTCATTCAGAATCCTGAGGTGTATGTTGGCTATAGCATGTTTGTTGTAGGAATTGGATAGCACCAAGATGGAATCTATCTACCTCGGTGGATGAGGAGCAGCCCTATGATGATTATGAGAATCAAGTCCATAAGCCCATGGCTATGGCAGAGAGTATGAAATAATAGAAAGAGTTTTTATTAAGGTTTTCACATCGGACTTGAATGGAATGATTAAATCATATGATAGAAATTAGGGTTTGACAAGTTCACCTTAACCCTAGTTTGATCGGTGCTCAAGATAGAAGAACTTAATCACACAAGTAGCTAGACCGAGAGGTTCATTTTCAGTTTTGATGGGTTGCCACCATATGCTACTATGTATCACTGATGGATTTTGGGAGCAATTAGAATGATTTAGATGATCGATCATTCCAAGTTATCTGAATCAGAAGAGTTCTGATCCACCGAAAGAAGTTTCGATGATGTCGATGATGGAGATCATGACATGTCCCATTACCATACAGAACTGAATCTAACTAGATCACACAAATAATGGTTTGAATTTGGATATCGTCAATTGGACTAACCTAGTTCAATTGATTTGAATAAAATTCAATTAGGTTCAAGGAAATTGTGCTAGCATACGATTGAGCCTAACGTTCTTCTTTTTCTATCATAAAAGTTGTCTCGACTGAGCCAAATGAGTTTGTGCTCACTTAGGTACCTTTATCTGGTCTAACTGGAGCTTGTCCAAGTTAGAAAAGGATTGTCTTAATTTATGAGATAAATTTGAGACAACACCTATCATTTTCGTCATCTGCTAATTCTTGTACTTTGACTTGGTCAAACATTGACCTTTAACCCTTGGACATCTACTCATGTGTGATGCACTTATTAGAGAGCAGATAGGGGCTTGTCCCCTCTCTAAAAATTGGAAAGAAGGGGGTGCATGCCTAGGATGGCGTGCGCCCATGGATAGGGACGCTGGAGTCCCATATGGATGGGACTCCAGGTTGCTTCTTGGTTTCTACTTAGGTGGCCCTTGGGTATCTACTTTGACCAGTCTTAGATGCCATCTAAGAATGAACCTATGGGTCTCTCATCTGATTGGATCAGGTGATGTCATCCCATCAATCAGATTTAGATCTGATTGCACAAAGCAACGTGATTGACCGGGGTGATGCAGCACTGTATGGCACAGCAGTCTATAAAAAGATCCTGTCTGCACCCATTTTTGAGAACTCCTCTTCCAAGCCATGCGCTAAGGCTGCCCCTCTCCCTTCTCCACTTCACCATCTAGCCCTCTTCCTCCTCTCCACGCCCAAGGAAGTTGGGCCTTCAGATTAGTATGAGTCAGGCAAGGAAAGGCTGACGAAAAAGGAAGAAGGCAGCACTGTTGCAGAGACGATGGGTGATCTTCAGAAGAAGTTTTGAAGATTCTCCAAATTAGATCTAGATCTAATTTTTAGACAAAAGAAAAAGAAGAAGAAGATCTCCAGATCTAGCCCGAGTGGATACCAGTAGAGGCCAGGCGCTTGCGTGGCTAGATCTAGAACCTCAGGGCTTTGGCAGGATCATCAACGAGTAATCAGATTACCCAGAATCATAGTAAAATTAATTTAGAATTAATTTAATTTTATTTTCTTATTTATCATATCATAAAATTAGATCTGAATAGTGTCAGATCTGATTAGAATCTAAGAGATGATTTTTGAAATATGTCTCTTGATCCAATCAGATCTGAACGAACCTAACCCCAAGAAATCAGGATTTCTCTTCAACTAGTATCAAAACCAGGTTCTTATAAAGTTTTTCTTTAGATCTGATTTAATTTGATTAATTATTCACCTCATCAATATGATCGAAGAATCTTAATGAATTTTTCTATTTGCTTTTCTACTTCGAGTCTGAATTTCTTGAACTTTTCAAAAGCTTCAGACTTATGTTGCATCGAATACACATACCCGTATCGAGACAGATCATTGGTAATGGTGATGAAGTAGATGTAATTGCCCCTAGCTAGTACATCAAATGGGCCGCATACATCAGTATGTGCTAGGGCAAGTAGGTCTATGGCCCTCTCCCCATGTCCCACAAAAGAAAGCTTGGTCATTTTGCCATGAAGGCATGATTCACAAATTGGATATAACTCGAAAGTCAATAGACTCAATAGTCCAAATTTCTCCAATTTGTTAAACCTATCTTCAACTATGTGACCTAGCCTAAGGTGCCAAAGATACCTATCATTTATACCATCCCTAGGTCGCTTTGATCCTATGGCATTCATGTTTTGCTCGATATTAAAAATAGAAACATCAATATAAAACTGATAGAGAGCATTTATAAGAAAACTACTTACAATTTTATTTTTTTCATAAAGAATATTATAATGGTCCTTAAGAAAACTAATTACATAGCCTTCTAAACATGAAATAGAAATCAAATTCATGCTTGCTGTAGGCACATAAAAACAGTCCCTAAGTACGAAGTCTAATCCTGACGGTAATCGCAAAGGATAGGTTACCATGGCCACAGCAGCAACTCTTGCTCCATTTTCAATGCATAGGATCATTTCACCATCCCTCAACCTTCTGCTATCCTCAAGATCCTGAATAAAAGTGCACAAGTGAACTAGAACCAGAGTCAAGCACCCAACTGGATACGGAAGAAATCATAAGATTAGATTCTATAATAAGCATACCTCCAGAAGGACCTGCCTCATTCTTGTTCTTCAGGCTGGCCAGGTAAAGAGGACAGTTCCGCTTTCAATGGCCGTCAGTGTTGCAAAGAAAATATTTTTCTTTATCAGCGGCCTTTTTCTTCGGCTCTACCTTCTTCTTCTTTCCACCATTCACCTTCTATTTCTTCATGCACTTCTTCTTCTTTCCAAAAGATTTTCTCTTAGAAGAAGTCCACTCCACAGTAAGTACTGAGCCTTTAGAATATTTCATTGAAAGCTCAGCAGTAACCAGCATATTCATGAGCTCAGCTAAGGTATTCTGAAGTTTATGCATATGATAGTTAATGATAAACTATCCATATGCATCAGTCGAGGACTGTAGAATTATGTTAGTTTGTAGATCCTGATCTAACTTGACATTGAGCTTCTCAAGCTCTTATAAGTCCTTGATCATCATCAGACAATGATCTTGGATTGACTGCCCATCATGCATTTAAGCCATAAAATATCTTTTTAGTGAGTTGATATTTGGCTGCGCAACTCTGTTCACCAAATAACTCTTGTAGGTGAGCCAATATTTGGCAGCTAGTCTTAATATCTTCATATTGGTGCTGGAGCTCATCAAACATCGAGCCCAATATGTAATACCTGGCTTTATTATCTTCATCCATCCATTTCTCGAGAGATGCTATTTGATCAGTTGATGGATGGGCTGGTAAGGTGGGAGGATCCTGTTTCAACACATGAGTCAACTTCTCGAAACCCAAAATAATTTTGAAGTTTTGGAGCCAATCCTTGTACTTGGATCCAGTCAATCTATGGGTGTCAGGGATACAGGCTAGTGGGTTGGATGCAGACATCTTTTTGTAGAGAGTCAAAGTTTCTAGTTAGATTTTATAATTAGACTTAAATATTTATTTAAAATTTTTATTTTTAAATAAATTTGGCTCATTCTATTTACTCGGATTCCTATATTTTCTTGGTAGAGATGCAAAAATCTCTGCAAATATAGATTTTTAGTGGATGGTGCGGTCCCACCAACTGACTCACCACCTCACCTAATAGTTATTGGTGATGGGTCAACCGATGAGCGGACAACTCTTGTCCAATGATTCTCTAATCATGGTGCATCCTAACTTGGTCTCTAATTCATGAATCTCATCATGTCTAGAATATTGATGCACTCCTTAGTTAAGTCAGATCCACCATTTGCATAGATTAGATTCCTGATTAGGTCCCTCACTGTATCCAAAATATTGGGCCCCACCCATCCTCCAATCCGTAGCATCCAATGCCTAATAAACATGGTTGCATCTTTTCGGTGCAACTGAACCACTATATCCAACCAAGAATAATCAACCCCGAGAAGGGCCCGCACATCTATAATGGTGGAAGATCATAGATTTAATATTTTCTTAGAAAGATTTAATTTAGGTCTCTATGACTTGATTTAGTCATAACAATTATGACAAACCTAGTGGCATGTGTTGGCTCGAATTGTTAGCCACCTCAAATCAGAACTGGATCGACACAAATGGCCAGGTAAGTAAGATCGGTGGAAGGGATATGCCATTAACTTGACAAGAATGCAATCAAATTGAGTATCTCCCAATTAAAAATCAGTTGATCGTATCTGCAAACTTACCTTAGACACAAATTATCGAATCAGAACCAATTGGATTAGCCTACAATCCAGGCTTGAACTACGGAGCCAAATTAGGTCTTGATTTGATGGAGTCACATCTCAATGTGATTTGATCTTCACCCAGACTTAATCCTATTAGGCTGATCAAATCTAAGCTTTCTTTGATTTTACCTAACCAACTCTTGATTCAGTTTGATCAACCACTAGACCTAATTAAGCTACCCAAGCCTGAACCCAAATTTATGAATATATCTTAGATCTAAAATTTCATAATTTTAGACCTAATTAATTTCATAATCTTAATTCTCAATTAAGTTTTGGGTTCATAAATAAAACATGTATTAGAAATCCTAGGATTTCAGAATCTAGAATTTCGTAGAAAAATAAATTCTGATTTTTGATTAAGGATGAATGCGTAGCACCCCTACATGCTATAAAAACACCACATTGAATGGAAGGAGAGGGCCTTTAAACCATACTTTGTTCTTATGACCGGACGACCATAGGGACTCCTTAATCAGAAATATATATTTTTTTACTATAAAACTAATTAGATCATATATCACATATAAAAAGATCTAACTATGTATCATCAATATGCATACTTTCAGATCTAAAATATCACATATTAAATCTAAAAAATAAAATTTTAAATTTGATCATATCAAAATTAAAACTATTTTAGACATCTTATAGAACTATTCTCAGATTAGTCTAAGTATGCATCTTTCATATCTCATATGAATGAATAAAAATTAAAAACTTTATTTTTTATTTTTAGATCTTATTATAATAATTATAAAATTAAAAAAAATAGAAATTAAATAGATTTAAAATTATATTTAATTAAATTAAATACATGATCATACTAGACTACACATAGAACTATTCTATACCTAGTCTAGTCATGCATCTCATATATATTAGATCTAAATTATTTAATTTTAAATTTTTTAATTTTAGATCTAATCACATCTGATGTGACATCTAAAATCTTTTAATATTAGATCATAAATAAAAATAAAATTAGATCTAAGGTAGATCTGAAGAACTGCTAACGTAGCTCTAATACCAGTTGAAGAAAAAATACTATTTTCCATTGCAGGATCGTGCAGATCTGAGAAAGATTTTTTTTTAAATTTCTAAATAATCTAATCAGATCTAAGAGTTCTTAGATCTAAACATAATAATTTGATATTAAAAATTAAAAATTAAAATTAAATAAGATTTAATTTAAAGTACCTAATTGGGTAATCTTATTATCCTATAATGATCCTATTAATTTCTGAAGTTCTAGAAGGGGCCATGCATGCGCTTGGCCTCTACTGGTATCCACTCAGGTAGAATCTGAATGTCTTCTCCTCATGAACCTTTTCTCTAAAACTTAGATTTAGATCTGATCCGAAGAACCTTCAAAATAATTTCTAAAAGCAGCCCATCTGTCACATGAACACCATTACGTAGATCCTGAATATTATGCCAAAAACCTTGGACTTTCTTCTCAAATTTGTGACTAACTTTTTAAACTTGTCGAAGAGAAGAAGAGAGAGGATAGAGGGGGTGTGGGATATCAGGGATAGCAGACTTTGGGCATGAAAAATTATTTCTTGCATTGAATGCACTTTGACATGAGAAAGAATTTTATGTCCAATGCCTACTTAAAGTCCCTTTTGACCAAAATAACTCATTTATTTTATCATTAGAACTCTATAAATTATTCTCCATGAAAAAACACCAGATCTCATCTATTGTTTTCACAAAAATAATTCAAAAAGATGTTAGCATGAGTAGATAAGGAAAAGTCCACTGCGCCTAGGACTCTTTCCTTAAGAGTTTGATCCAAATCAAACTCTATTATAACTTAGTCTAGACACCTTCAAAAATCACAAAATTTGGTACACTCAATGCATAACTCATGAACTATCACATCTATAAAAATTAGATCAAAATAATATTTAAAGAATTTTCTAAAAGTATCTGATCATGACCCTCAATTCTCTCAAACAGGTCAACTTTTGACCTTAGTCCAATTTGACTATGAATGTATTTAATTTCTATAATTAATCTGATCTAGACTTATTCCAGTTAGATGAAAATAAATCCATTCAAAATACAAGAATGAGTCAAATCAAATTTAACTCGATTGTGATGAATCAGAAAGATTTCAGAAGTAGAAAGTCAGGTTCAGTCATATGCTAGCACGATTACCTTGAACCGGATTGGATCTAATCTAAATCAATCAAACTGGCTTAGCTCAATTGATGACATCCAGACTTAAACTTTTATTTGTATGATCTAGTTAGATTTAATTCTATGTGGTAATGAGATATGTCGCAATCTCCATCACCGACATCATCGAAACACCTTTCGATGGATCAGAACTTTTCTGATTCATACAATTAGAATGATTGATCATCAAAATCATCCTAATTGCATCCAAATTCTACTAGTGACACCTAATAGTATATCGTGACAACCCATCAGAATTGAAAGCAATCCTCTTGATATAGTTACCTGTATGATTGGGTTCTTCTATCTTGAGCCCCGACAGGATTAGGGTTATGGTGAACTCATCAAACCCAATATCCATTATATGAATTAATCATTCGATTCGAGTCCAATATGGAATTCTAATAGAAACTCTTTCTATCATCTTCACTTTGCCATGGCTATGGGCTTTACGAACTCAATCTCATGATTATTATAGGGCTACTACTCATCTACCGAGGTAGATAGATCCCCTATTGGTGCAATCCAATTTCTACATTGAAGATGCTATAGCCAATATACACCTTAAGATTTTGAATGGCTAGGAGATCGAGTTATGGTGTAGTCAAACTATAATATCCTTAAGATGAACTATCGATATACCTTAGGTTAAAGAACAAGACACACCACTACAGCATCGAGTCAGTCATCGATGAGAAGGTAGACTTTCTTATGACAACTCGAGGTGGTCACGCTCAGTGCCCTCATTCTCTAACTAGTATCTGTACTAACTTAAAACATATGGATGTTTCAATTTTAGTCAAAACAAGATGACAACAAGAGAATATTGGGTCATACCCTAATTGTAGGAGCAATCTGCTGGAAAGGTTCCAAGCAGTATATTTTAGCCTATTCAGTTAGTGATGTAGAGTACATCGTGGCATATGATGCTGCTATGTAAACTGCGTAGTTCCTGAGGTTCATTAGCTGGTTGGGAGTGGCACCCTCCACCAATGGTCCAGTCCTATCATAGCACTAGAACCATAGCTTAGGCTAAAGAACCTAAGGACTAACATATTCTGCATCGCTTTTACCTTAAATATTAGATCTTGGTGACGTCGATCTTTAGAAGATCGATGTAAAAGGAGAAGTTGACTGACCCATTTGCTAAGGCCTCAAAACTAAGAAGTTCTATGAACTCAGTGGAAGATAAGATATTTGATATCATTCTAATTAGCTTTAGTCCAAGTGGGAGTTGTTGAAAAATGTATCATAAAGCCAATCTTCTATGTGGTAGATGATTGAAATTAGTATATGAATTATCTAATAATAATAATTATTTGACTGGTTCATTATAAAAATTCTATCTTTCTAAAATGAACTCCTAAATTATGATGAAGTTCTTAGAACCACAATCAATCGATAAAGAAGGATTTATCAAATGATTCTTAAATTGTTCACGATCAAATGATAAGTTATTAAAAAAGACGATAACTTATCGAGTGTAGGTTGCTGTATGCCATATGCATTGGTAGTCCTCATAACCAAATGGTGTGGAGACACTGGTATGGCATCCAGATGAGATGTAGAAGTATATTTGTACTAAACGTGATCAATGTAGCACTCTACTATCAAGAGTAGTTAGCTAAGGCCAATGGGTATAAGTGTCCCTCCGACCTGAGATTACTACAGTGACTTGTGAGCAACTCACTATACTTTGATGCCGGACTTTCTGTATTTCTAATATAGATTCAAAAGATTTTTAGGTATAGTCAAGTACTTATGAAGTCAGTGTGTGAGTTAAGATGGGATTGACCACTCCTGATTAGCTTCAGGAAGAGAATGTCTCATTGTATTTTAATTTAGCAAAACCTAGGCCTGGGGTATTCCTCGCGAGGTGTCACGAGATTTATGAAAATTCAAGATACAATAAAGATGACTTGTATGAGTATTTGATAGCATACTCAAAGTTGTCTTAAGCATTATTGGTCATAGGGATGAATTATATGGTAACCGTGGGCCAGGATTCTAAGAATGTTGCTTTGCATACACTCGACCTATCCGGAGGTCAGGAATCTTTGCTAGATGGTAACTTCGATTAGTATAAGAATTGGTTTCTATGCTATCGACTTAGGTTCAAAACTATGGGGTCATACATATTAGAGCTTGTAACTTGATCAGATGGTTAATTGATGATTGAAATTCGTTCTAAGGTCAATCCATCAATACGATTAGTGTTTGACCTAATGCAAGTGTTGCAGGAGGATCGATTAGCAATTTGATTACTAATTGGCTCAATTTGATTGAGCAATCAGGTTGAGATCAAGTCTAATTGGATTATATTCTATTAGAATTGATTTAGATTTAATTAGATTAAATCTAATTGATTTATTGGATAAGCCAATCGCAAGGAAGAATAATTTCTTATTTGACTAGGACTTGGCTGCACCTAATTGATTTAGGATTTAAATCAGATTTAAATCTTAATTTAATTAAATTTAATTAGACTCCTAGTTGGACTAGGATCATTCTTAATTAGATTATATTTAATCTAATTTAAATAAAATTTAAATTAGGTTCAAACCTATTTTGACCTAGTCAAACAAGAGGAGTCCCTGTTGGACTAGGACTCTCTCTCTTTCTCTTGTGCCTAATAAGGCCCACACCCACTTATTAATTCTAGATATTTATGTGAACTTTCCCATGCCTGAGAGGCTTCTCCATGCTCCATAAATCTGATTTTTTGGAATAAATTTTGAGTTGGTCAAAATCGGAAAGTAGTTATGCATGGGATTCTATTTTATAGAGTCCTTAAAACCTAAAACTCTATCTCTCTCTCCATAAAAATAAACTCCATGCCACCCATATTGTTGTGCACCCTTTTCCCATCCTTTTAGGAATGTTTTTTTAGGTTCTCCATGTTGAGAAAGGGATGGGGTGGCATCCAAATGTTGGACACCACCAAGAGTCCTAAGACAAGTCTTTGACCTAGTCCTTGGTTGTTAACCCATGCCACTTTTCAAGGCCCTTAGAGGATGTGATAAATCCCAGAAAAATCATGAAAAATTAGATGAAAAGTAGGAGAAGGCATGGGTGGTTTCTGGTGCCAAGATTCTTAGAGAAGAGCCTTCAACTAAGATATCAAATGTTGATATCTTGAAGAGACAAGGTAAGAGAAGATTATCTTCTCTTTATTTTTCTTTTATATAATTTTTCTCTTGTTTATTCTTTGTGATTTTTATGTGATAAAAATGTGAGAGAGAGAGAAATAGAGCATGGGGATAAGTGCTCCAAGTTGTTGGGGCATGATGTTCTTTTTGGATATTATTTTATCATGTCTTGTTGAGAGAAGGAGAAGAGAAGAAAGATCTTCTCTTAAAGTTTCTTGGAGAACCCTTCTTCTCTATTTTTTATGAGAATTTTATATGAATAAAATAAGAAATATTAGATCAGGAAATTTAGAAAAAATCCTAGAGGAGAAGGTCTTCTCTTATCCTAGCATAGAGATGTTTTCAGGACATCAATCGTTGATGTCCTGAAGGAGAAGATTTATCTTCTCTTAGGATTTATTTTTTCTTGATTTTATTTTTTGATTTATGAGAGATTCAAGGGTTGGATTCCTCCCTTATTCCTCCTCATGTTCTTCATCTCTTGGAGTGTCTAAGATATTTGAAGAACATGTATTTGATTAACCATCAGGAGGGATCCACGAGAAGGTAGCACTTCGAGCAGATCTTCGTTCGACGAACCTCCGATCTATATTTCAGGTTTGTGTGGATCACCTATAGAGGCCAGATATGTGTGCGGCTCCAAAGACAACAATGAGATTAGACCGTAGAGTTCTCGACCCATGCAAGATAAAAGATCTGATCTCCTGGTGATCTAGATGTGATCTAGGGTTAGATCTAGAATTATTCTAGATCTAGGTATTGATATGATCAATACCACTTATGATTAATTTAATTTTATATTTATATTTGCATCATAACATATTATAGATCCTTGATGTAGGGTTTTGTAATTTGATTACATACATTTATAGATTAAATAGTTTAATCTATATCTTTCGCTGCTCTTTATTTTCAAAAAAGTTTTGAAATCTATGCATGAAATCCTGCATGTTTTTCAATAGATCTAATTTTGAAGTTCTTTAAAACTTCTTTTGAAGAAGCAACGGTCATCTCAGCAGTGCTGCCTTCTTCTTGATCTGGGCACCTTTCTTCCTTAGATTGCATTTGAACCTATGCCCAACTCCTTTGGGCATGGAGAGGAGAGAGAGAGAGGATCAAAGGGAGGCATGGAATAAAGGAGGGTAGCCTTGTGGTGTAGTGAAAGGAAGAAGCACTCAAACCCAAAGATAGGGTTTAAATAGACCCTATTGCGCCATACAGTGCCACATCATCCCGGTCAATCAGAGGCTTTCATTTAATCAGATCTAAATTTGATTGGTGGGATGATGTCATATGATCCAATCAGATGAGAGTCGCTCAAAAATCTACATAGGTGGCGCCAACACTGGATAAACCCAAAATGTTTGGCACCCAAGTGTTTGATCAAATCAAAATACCCTGGAGTCCCATCTACGTGGGACTCCTGCCTTATCCATATGGGGTGCATGCCTAGGGTGGTGTTCACCCACTCTCTTATCCTTTTTAGTAGGAGGACAAGAGCCGCAGGTGCTCTCCTATAGGTGCATGACACAAGGCCCCATGTGCAAGTGTCCAGGGTCAATTATTGACCTACATCCAAAAATAGGAATTAGCATGTGACAGGAATTGGCAGGTGTTGTCTTAAATCCATCTAATAAATTAAGACAACCCATTTCTAATCTGGACAAGCTTCAGTCAGACTAAGATAAGATTCTTGAGTGAGCCCAAATAAATTTGGCTTAGTCGAGACGAACCTAAAAGATTACAAAAAGAGAATGTTAGGCTCAATTGTGTGCAAGCATGATTACCTTGAACCTAATTGAATCTAATCCAAATCAATTGAATTGGACTAGTTCAATTGATGATATCCAAACCCAAATCCTTGTTTGTGTGATTTAGTTAGGTTTAGTTCCGTATGGTAATGAGACATGTCGCGATCTCTATCATCGACATCATCGAAACACCTTTCGATGGATCAAAACTTTTTTGATTCATACAAGTAGAATAATCGATCATCTAAATCATTTTAATTGCTCCTAAAATCCATTAGTAATATCTAGCAGTATATGGTGGCAACCCATCAGAACCGAGAGTGAACCTCTTGGTGCAGCTACCTGTGTGATTGAATTCTTCTATCTTGAGCCCCGACTGGATTAGAGTTAAGGTGAACTCATCAAACCCAATATCTATCATATGAATTAATCATTCGATTTGGGTCTGATGTGAAAACCTAATAGAAACTCTTTCTATGATATTCACACTACTATGGCCATGGGCTTATGGACAATCTTATGATTATCATAGGGCTACTCTTCATCTATCGAGGTAGATAGATCCCATATTAGTGCAATCCAATTCCTACAATGAATATGCTATAGCCAATATATACCTCCGGATTCAAAATGGCTAGGAGATCGAGTTATGATGTAGTCGAACTATAACACCCTCAAGGTGAATTATCGATGCACCTTAGGTCAAAGAACCAGACACACCACTACAGCATCGAGTCAGTCATCAACGAGAAGGTAGACTTTCTTATGACAACTCAAGGTGGTCACGCTCAGTGCCCTCATTCTCTAACAAGTATCTATACTCTCGATCTGATGTCTCTACACCATAGACTCAAGACATCTATCCTAAAAAAGTGATCGTACACCAATCTTTCGGATCGATCACCATCCTTGTGATGATCCTACGGTTGGGAGCAGTTTATGAGTTAATTATGAAAATTCATGTCTTAATTTTTCAACTCTTAAAAATATGAATTGCCATTATCATTAACTCAAAGGATATATCACAGACACTTTAAATATACATTATGATAAATTTTTTTAATAATTTATAGTCATAATTATAAAATTACCTTTAGAAGTGTATTACAAATGTTAGCCAATCTAGCTTTTAGGGCACACATCTAACAAACTCTCACTTGACCTAAAGCCAATTGGCTCCAAATCTAAGTTCCATCTTCTCAAGGTGGGCTTCGATCTTTTGCTGGCTCAATATCTTTGTTAGCAGATCAGCCACATTATCTGTAGTGTTGACTCTCTTGACCTCGATGTATCCCATCTCGAGGTAAGCACGGATGAGGTGGTATCGCTGCTTGATGTGCTTGGATTTTTTATGAGACCTCTACTTCTTAGCTAGGGCTATGGCGCCATTATTGTCATAGTACAAAGGGACGACATCTGATGGCATCACTCCAAGCTCTATGGTAAACTTCTTATACCAAAATGCCTCCTTCGCAGCCTCCGATGCAGCAATGTATTCCACTTCCATGGTGGAATCTGCGCTATCACCATCTGCTTGAAACTCTTCTAACTGACAGCTCCACCATTATAAATAAACATACTTCCAGATGTCGACTTTCGATCATCTATGTCGGACATAAAATCCAAGTCTGTATATCCCTGGATCTAGAGTTCTCTATTACCAAAGACTAGAAACATATCCTTAGTCCTTCTTAAGTACTTAATAATACATTTTATAGAAGTCTAGTGCCCTTCATCTGGATTTGACTAATACCTGCTCGTGATACTCACAACATGGGTAATATCAGGTTGTGTACATAGCATGGCATACATGAGAATCCCTATTACTGAAGCATAATAAATCTTGCTCATGCGTTCAATCTTCTTAGGTATGGTAGGACACATCTTCTTAGAGAGATGAATGCCATGTCTGAAGGGTACTAAACTCCTCTTAGAGTTTTTCATGATAAACCTTTTTAGCACCTCCTCTATGTACATCTTCTATGAGAGACCTAGCATCCTATTCGGTCTATCCCTATAGACCTTAATTTTTAGAATAAAGGATGCCTCTCCTAGATCTTTCATAGAGAACTCCTTAGAGAACCACATTTTGACTATAGTCAATATGAAAATATCATTCTCTATTAGGAGGATGTCATCTACGTATAGTATGAGGAAGATGAAAGCGCTTCCACTAACCTTTTTGAAAATACAAGGCTCTTCCTCATTTTTTATGAATCCAAATGATTTGATTACATTAAAATGAGCATTCTAGCTCCGAGATGCTTACTTAAGTCCATATATGGACCTTTGCAACTTGCATACTTTATGATCGCTATCACTGGATGTGAAACCTAGCGACTATTCTATATAGATATCTTTCTCAAGGTATCCATTTAAGAATGCCATTTTTGTGTTCATTTATCATATTTCATAATCGAAATAGGCTACAACAGCAAGCAATGTATGGATGGATTTTAGCATGGCTAATGGCAAAAAAGTAACCTGATAGTCAATGCCTTCGCACTGACTATACCCTTTCACTACGAGCCTTGCTTTGAATGTCTCTACATTTCCATCGGCACCTATCTTTCTCTTGAAGATCCATTTACACCTAATAGGTACTATACCTTTAGGTGGATCTACCAAGGTCTAGACTTGGTTTGAACGCATCGAGTCAATCTCTGATCTTATTGCCTCTAACCATTTTTTGGAGTTGACATCTGATATCGCCTCGTCATAGGTTTTAGGATCATCACCACGAACCCCATTTTCTATGAGGAACATTTTCTCTACATCTTCTGATATTGTACCTAAGTACCTTTCAGGAGGATGAAAAATTCTACTTGATCTACGAGGTGAAGGAGGTAGCATCTGGGTTGGCTCAATCTAATTGGGTTTCATAGGTTTCTTATCTCGTTTCTCGTCAGAGACTTTCTCCTTGAGTCTAATCTGCCTTTTGATGCCACCATCTTGAATAAACTATTTTTTAAGGAAGATGGCATGTTGACTCACTATCATATTATGATCTTCCGAAAGATAGAAATAATATCCTAATGACTCTTTAGAAAATCTAATAAATTGAGCTCTAAAGGACCTAGACTCTAATTTGCCCACCTATTGTCTCTTAACATGGGTCGGACAATCCCAAATTTTGAGATGACTTAGACTTGGTTTCTTACCATGCCATATCTCATATGGTGTGGTAGGAATGGTCTTAGAGGAAACCATATTTAGTAAATATATTGCATGTTGGAAATTAAGTCCTAAAGCTAATTGTCAGCCCATTGAAGGTTGAGCTATTTTATAATTATAATTAATTTATTAATTAATAAAAATATTTTGGCATCTTTTTCATCATAAGTTTACATCTTCTAATGAACTTCATTATTGTAATAAAGTCCATAGGACTATTTAGTTTTAATAAAGAGAGAATTTATCGGTTAGTCCTTAAATTTGTTCATGACCCAATGATAGGCTGTTAATTAGGACGATAGCGTCTATCGAGCATAGGTCACCATATGCCATATAGGTTGGTTGTTCTCTAGACCAAGAAGTATGGAGACACTGGTATGGCATACAGGTGAGATGTATAGATACATCGTCATTAAACGTGATCAACTTTAGAGCATTCTGCTATATAGGTATAAGTATCTCTTATACCTAATAAAATCATCTTAGTGACTTGCAAGCAACTCACTGTGCTTTGGTATCGAACTAACTGAATTTTTAATTCAGCAACGAAAGACTTCTGGGCACAGTCAAGTACTTACGAAGTCGGAGTGTGATCAAGATGGAATTGACCACTCCAAGAGTTGAAGAAGAATGTATCACTATATATCAATATAGCAAAACCTTGGCTAGGGTAATCCATCAGATGGATTTGGTATTTTGAAATACAATGTGGACAAATTGATTAAAGTTGATAGTTGAACTTTGAGTTATCCTATGAGCATTATGGTCAAAGGGATGAATTATATGAAAATTATATTCGCATGGGTTCTAAGGATGGTGTTCTACACCTTCGACCTATCCGACCGTCGGGTATTATCGCTAGATGGTCATTTTGATTGATACAAAAATTTATTTCTATGCTAATGGCTTTGGTTCAGACCTATGAGGTCACATACATTACAGCTTACGATCTGATCGGATGGTTGATCAATGATTAAGAATCATTCTAGGATTAAACAACTAATACGATTGGTGTTAACCTAGTACAAGTATTGTAGCAGGATCGATTATCAATTAGATTACTAACTGACTTAATTTGATTAAGCCAATAGTCTAAGATTAAGTCTAATTAAATATAATTTAATTAAATTTTGTTTGGGCTTGATTGGATCAAGTCCAATTGGTTTATTGGATAAACCAAGTGCAAGGAAGAACTAGTCCTAGTCTAACTAAGACTCGGATTAACCCAATTTTCTAATTTGATTAGAAAATAAATTAGAATTAAATCTAATTTAATCTAATTTAATTAAGTCCTTAAATAGGTTAGGGCCTTATTTAATTGAGTTGGTTTAATCTTAATTTTATTTGGTTAAAAGATCTTATTTGACCAAGTCAAAACTAGAGTCCTAGTGTGACTAGGACTCCCTATCACTTGCGCCACTTAATCATCACGCCCCATGCCCTTTTTGTTTTGTTTCTTACATGAAAATTCTTCACACCTATGGCTTCTCATGCCCTCTTTTTCTCCTCCTTTTCTCATAAGGCAATTTGTTGGAAGACCAAGTCAAAAGGAGAGTTAGTTTTGCTTAGGATTATATGAGAGAGAATCCTTGTTGACCAAAACACCTTCCCTTGAGTGCCGCCCCCTCTTTTAATTAATTCTTCTCTTATTCGATGAAAATAATCTCTTTTTTGTGCACCCTCCCTTGCTGGTCCATGCCAATAATTGTGAAGGAGGTGCCCAGGAGTTGGGCGCCCCAATAATTTTTCATGTTTGGACATTCCTAGTCTAGGATTTTGACCTAACTAGGACTCTTCTTTTTCTCTATTTATTGGATGAATTTTGTTCTAATTTTTTTATGAAATATAGAGCTTTGGGAGAGGTTTGGGGTGTGTAAAAATTAGAGGAAGAGGGTCCTTGGGCATGGGGGTTCCATAGGCATGAAACTAGTTGTCTAGGTGAGAGAAAAGAGAAGAAAAGGAGGATCTTCTTCTAGGACTATTTTATTTTCAATCTCTCCTCCATTTTTTGAGTTTTTTCTAAGAAAGAGTCTTAGATCAGTAAATTCTCATCTTTATTTTTATATTTTGGAGAGTCTAAATTTCAAAGAAGGGATCATTGAATCGACCATCGAAGAAGGATCAGCACAGTACTAGCATGCTGTGCCGATTTCCTGCATCGGACTTCGGATCAGAGATTGTAGGCTTGTGTGGATGACTCCTAGAGGTCGGATGCATGTGCGGCTCATGACTTCATCCTCAATCCTAGATCAGCAAGTTAGAACATCTAACTTGCACAGTTAAAAGATCTAATCTATCGATTTTATAGATGCATTAGATGTAGTTTAAATCTTGGTTGATATGATCAACCATTTACTTTCTTATTTAATTTTAATTTTTAATTTAATATCATGCCTTGAATAAATCTAAAATCTACATATTTATATATTTATTTAAATAAATATTTAATTTATTTAAGTCTTTCGCTACAAGATCTTGAAAAAGTTTCAAGATCTACCTGTGAAACCCTAGATCTGGTTTCTTCAATTGGTATTAGAGCCAGGTTCTTATTACATGATTTTTATATATTTTTAGATTATTTCTTAGATTAGATCTAATTTATAATCTAATTATTAAATTTAAAATTAAAATAAAAAAATTTAGATCTCACGAATTGCCATAAGGTTGTCCTGTTGTAAGGTTTACCCCTTACAGTAAAAAGGTTGTCTTAATTCATGATGATCTAACTCTAATCATAAATTTATTAGATTTGATCTAATTTTATTTATAATTTAATAGATTTAAATAATTTTAGATTTAAAAATAAAATATTTTAGATTGCACGGACTGTCATAAGGTTATCCTGCTGTAAGGTTTACCCCTTATAGTGAATAGGTTGTCCTAGTACGTGCTGATCTAAAATATTGATCATAAAATTTTAGATTAGATCTAAAAAATTTTATGATCTAATTAAAAATATTTTAATCTAATTTTAATCTTCATAAATATATTATATTTTATCTAGAAAGATTTATGATTGATTATTATTGAAACTATTTCAATTACATGAACCTGTTTAGATTAGATCTAAAGTAGATTCACGTTTATGTTACTTGCATATTGATTATGACTCAAACATGCAACTTGGTTGATAGAACCATGTTGTAAAAATATTTTACAAATATGAAAACTATTTTTGAAAAGCCAAACCCCAACCCTCAGCCCAAAACTTAATTAAGAATTAAGAAGTTGTTTGATTAGGTTCTAGAATTGTAAATTGAAGATCCTATGACACGAATCATAACACATTGGGTTAATGGGTTAGTGGAGATTAGGTCCATTAATTAGATTAGAACTAGGATTAGATTAAAGAATGGACTTAATTAGAGAATTGACTAAATCTAATCAATTGTTGTCTTAGATTAGGTCAAGGATTCTTTAGTTCAATTGCAATAGTTGTAGTTGGTCAAGTCCATGTTTTTAATGAGACCCAAGAAGCACTTGATTCTTGGCTTCGCGGTCTAGCATGAATTATTATGATGATCTAATTAAGACTAATTAAACCAGTTGGTGTCTAAGATAAATCAGACCAGTGGTTTTTAATTGGCAGCCTACTTACCTGGCCATTTCTGATGGTGTCTAAACCAGCCTGACCATTTCTGACGGTAGATCCTTCCACTGATCGAACTTGCCTGGCCTCTTGGTGAGATTATATTTTGATCAGATCGCTTGACTATTTGAGCTAACCCATGTCAGCTAGATAAATCAGTGTGACTGATTTAGGTGATCCTAAACCAGCCTGTTAGTGGTCTCCCTTAAGCTGACTTGGTGAAGCCAGTGGGATGATCATGACAAGCTGGTTAATCTGACCTACTCACTTCTATAAATAAATCTTTTAAAATAATTAGATCCCTAAATTGAAATAGTTATATGATATTGGATCATAGCCTCCTATTAAAGTGGATGATAATGGGTCCATCAGTTGGATAATCATTAGAGGCCCAAAGGCCTGGTGCTTATCAATTGATGGAATTATCATTCATTATATGATCTTTTTGATACATCTTTCTAAATAGTGGTCAGGTGGGCCAACCAAAGTTGGGCCTGATCATTCATTGGTTAGATGGGCTAAGTATGGTCATGTTAATGGTTGGACCTAAGTGGACCCTTTTCTGAGAAGGCAAAAGCCAACTGATTAGGGGTTGGGGCAAAATTTAATTACTAGAAATTATTTGGAGAAACAATTGGTTATGAACCTACTCTTAGATGTACATGGGTTGGTTAACCAAAATTGGGCTCGTGTGCAGTCTATGTGAATTTTAGTACTAAGAAATTAGGATAATTCCTTGAATTGGAGGTTGAGGCTATCAATTTGAATAAAATAGTGAGAGAAACTTTTTGATTAAAATCCAAAGCTTTAGGTTTAATGAATCAATTACTAATTAGGTTTTGATTTTTTTTTGTGCAAACATGGCCACTTTTCTATCGCTTCGATCATTGTTGGATAATGATAAGTTGGTAGGACCCAACTTCAATAGCTGGTATCGAAAGTTGAAGATTATCCTGGAGCATAAACGGATCCTATATGTGTTGATGGATCCTGCACCTGAGGAGCCAGCTATCAATGCACGTAGAACAGTCAGAGACACTTATTAGAAGTGGCTCAGTGATCGAATCATAGTGCATCGTATTATGTTGGCTGCGATGAGCGACAAGTTCAGTCGCAGGTTTGAGATAGCTTAGCCAAATAAAATGCTCCAAGTATTGGAGGTTTCTTTCAGCACACCTGATGACGAGACTAGTTGCACCATCTTCAATGCCAGAATGCGGACAGAGTCTCTGTCACTGATCATGTACTGTGCATGATTGAGCTGATATAGCACTTGAGCAAACTCAACTTTTTCCTGCATGAACAACTTGGAAAAGATGCAATACTAAACTCACTGCCAAAATCCTATCTCTCTTTTCTTACTCATTACAGAATGACAAAGCCAAAAGTAAACTACCATGGCTTACTGAGGTTACTTCAGAACTTGAAGAAGGATCACCAGCTCCATAAAGAGTCGGTGAACTTAGTGGGAGGTTCGTCTCCTAGTTCTCAACCCTTTAGGAAAGTGAAGAAGAACAAGAAGAAGAAAACAAAGAAGATGCAAGTTCAGGCTGGGATATCAGTGCAGGGCCAGACCAGGAAGATTAAGCCCGATAAGAGTCAAGCTGAATGCTTCTTTTGCAAGAAGTGGGGGCATTAGAAGAGGAACTATCCTTAGTACATTGCCTCCCTAGATCCGAACAGGCACAGAAAGAAGCAAGCTATTGCTAGGCAAAGTATTGGATACTGGTAGCCCTTACCATATTTGTAATTCATTGCAGGAGTTGCACGTCAGTAGAAGATTCGAGCAAGGTGAGAGATTCCTAAACGTTAGAGATGGAAGACCAATTTCAGTTCTAGCTTTAGGAATTTTGAAACTTGTATTTGAATCTCATACCATTATTCTTAGTGATTGTCATTTCTATCCTAGTTTCTTTTTAAATATCATTTTTATAGGCCTTTTGGCCATGAACAATTATGAAATTTTAATAAAGAAACTAGTTTGCAATGTCATTGTGAATGGTGTTACTACTTTCTGTGGACAATTGAATAATGGTGTATATATGTTATCACAATCTGTTAAGGTAGTCTATTCTACTGGCAAGCACCCTAGATTAGATAGTGTATCAGATATCTACTTATGGCACTGTAGACTAGATCATATAAACAAGAACAGGATAAATAGGTTGACTCAAGAGGGAATCCTCGAAGTCAATGATTGTGAATCACTTCCAACTTGTGAGTCCTATTTTCTTGGTAAAATAACCAAGTCACCTTTTATTGGAAAAGATGAGAGAGCCAATGAGCTCTTAGGTCCAGTATATACTGATGTATATGGATCAATGAGCACAAATGTCAGAGGTGGATATGTCTACTTCATCATTTTTATAGATGATCTATCTAGATATGGATATGTCTATCTGATGAAACATAAGTCAGATTCTTTTGAAATATTCAAACGATTCCAAAGTGAAGTAGAAAAATAAACTAAGAAGAGTATTAAAACTCTTCGATCTGATCGAGGAGGAGAATACCTTTCTAATGAGTTTCTCACATATCTAGGAGAGAATGGAATTCTCTTTCAATGGACTCCTCCTGGAATATCATAGCATAATGGTATGTCTAAAAGGAGGAATCGGACTCTGTTAGACATGATCCGATCCATGATGGGATTTGCCAGCTTGCTGATATCCTTTCGGGGATATGCACTCAAATCGGCTTGTTATATAGGGTTCTAAGTAAGTCTATAGTAAAATCGCATATGAGATATGGACAGAGCGTAAGCCAGTGCATTCACACCTTAGGGTTTGGGGGTGCCCGGCTTATGTCAAATGGTTAGTTACAGACAAACATGGACCTAGGTCTAACAAATGTACATTCATAGGGTATCCAAAAGAGATCAAAGGATACTATTTCTACCATGCTGATGAACAAAAGGTGTTCATCAGTCTTAGGGTAACCTTTTTGGAAATGTAGTACCTTGGTGAAGGAACTATTACCTCTAAGGTTGAACTTGATGAAGTTCAATAGGTAGAAAGTCTGACACAAAATATTGAACCTAAGTCAGATTTGATTAGATCAGATCCGAAGCCTAATGAAGCCGCACCATTAAGACGATCCGGTAGAGTACCATGCCATTCGGATAGATACTATGGATTATTGGTTCAGGATAGTGATTCCATCAAATTCGATGAGAACGATGAGGATCTGATCACTTATATGGATGCAATGCAGAGACCCGACTTTGAAAAATGGCTAGAAGCCATGAGATCCGAAATGGATTCTATGAAGATTAATGATGTATGGACATTAGTTGACCCACCTAAAGGAGTTAAAGCCATTGGGTGTAAGTGGGTCTTTAAAATGAAGAGGAGCACAGATGAAAAGGTGGAGAGCTATAAAGCCCGTCTGGTTGCTAAGTGGTATCGTCAACGTTATGGTATTGACTATGATGAGACGTTCTCTCCTGTGGCAATGCTCAAATCCATTCGGATCATGCTTGCCATTGATGCCCATCTAGACTATGAGATCTGGCAAATGGATGTGAAGATAGCTTTTCTAAATGGAGAGTTGACTGAAGAGGTGTATATTATACAATCTAAAGGGTTCACCATCCATAGATGAGTCCAATGTGTGCAAGCTTCAGAGATCCATTTATGGATTGAAGCAGGCATCTTGGAGTTGGAACATGCATTTTGATAAAGTGATCAAAACGTTTGGCTTCATTAAGAATGGAGAAGAACCCTGGATTTACGAATGGGCAAATGATCCAGTAGTAGTATTCCTTATTTTGTACGTGGACGACATTCTCTTAATCGAGAATGACATCCCCACACTACAAGGAACAAAAGTTTGATTGTCATCATAGTTCTCCATGAAGGACTTAGGTGAAGCATCCTACATCCTAGGGATGAAGATCTATAGGGATAGATTTAAAAGGATGCTTGGTATATTCCAATCCACGTACATAGAAACTATGCTAAAGAGGTTCAGCATGGAGAATTCCAAAAAGGGCTATCTTTCGATAGGCCAAAAAATTCCTCTCTCTAAGAAGGATTGTCCGACAACTCCTAAAGAGAGAGAGCGTATGAATAGAATTTCATATGCTTCGATAGTGGAGTCCATTATGTATGTAATGATATGTACGAGACCAGACATAGCATACTTACTAGGAGTGGTGAGTAGATACCAGTCTGACCCTAGAGAAAATCACTGAAAGATGGTTAAAACCATCCTTAAGTATTTGAAAAATACTAAGGACCAATGGTTGGTTTATGATGAGTCAGATCTAAAGCTTATGGGGTTTGCAGACTCCAGCTTTCAATCTGATCATGATGATGGTAAAAGTGTGTCAGGATATATCATTACTCTAAATGGTGGAGCCATCCACTAGAAAAGTTTCAAGCAGCATATTGTGTCTGACTCTATTTGCAAAATAGAGTACATGGCAGCATCAGATGCAGCAAAGAAAGCTGTATGGCTGAGGAAGTTCATCACCGAGCTTGGAGTAGCATCCTCCATTGATGGTCCAGTCCTGCTCTACTATGATAGCACTGGCACTATAGCTCAGACAAAGGAACCAAAGACACACCAGTGGACAAAGCACATTCTGCACCACTTCCATTTAATCCATGAGATCGTGGATTATGGCAACATCGATCTTCAGAAGATTGATGGAAAGGAGAACCTAGTCGACCCCTTCACTAAAGCCCTGGCAGTCAAGGAGTTCGACAACCATAAGTCGAAGATGGGTATTAGATACTGTGACAAGTGGCTTTAGGACAAGTGAAAGTTGTTGAGAATTGTATCCCAAAGCCAATCGTTAGCCTATTGATGGTTGAGCTATTTTGTAATTATAATTAACTTATTAATTAATAAAAATATTTTGGCATCTTTTTCATCATAAGTTTACATCTTCTAATGAACTCCATTATTATAATGAAGTCCTTAGGATTGTTTAGTTTTGATAAAGAAAGGATTTATCGATTAGTCCTTAAATTTGTTCACGATCAAATGATAGGCTGTTAATTAGGATGACAACATCTATCGAGCATAGGTCGCTGTATGCCATATAGGTTGGTTGTCCTCTTAATCAAGGAGTGTAGAGACACTGGTGTGACATACAGATGAGATGTATGGATACATCGTCATTGAACATGACCAACTTCAGAGCATTCTACTGTCGAGAATGTCTCTGATGGGATATAGCTATAAGTATCTTTTAGATCTGAGATCACCTCAGTGACTTGCAAGCAACTCATTTTGCTTTGGTATCGGACTAACTAAATTTTTAATTCAACAATGGAAGGCTTCTGGGCACAGTCAAGTACTTATGAAGTCAGAGTGTGATTAAGATGGAATTGACCACTCCAAAAATTGGAGAAGAATATATCACTATATTTTAATATAGCAAAATCTTACCAGGATAATCCATCAGATGGATTTAGTATTTTGAAATACAATGTGGACAAACTGATCAGAGTTGACAGTTGAACTCTGAGGTGTCCTACAAGCATTGTGGTCAAGAGAATGAATTATATGGAAACTATATTCGCATGGGTTCTAAGGATGGTGTTCTACACCTTCGACCTATCCGACCATCGGATATCATTGCTAGATGGTCACTTTGATTCATACAAAAATTTATTCCTATGCTATCGACTTAGGTTTGGACCAATAAGGTCACACACATTAGAGCTTACGATCTGATCGGATGGTTGATCAATGATTAAGAATCGTTCTAGGGTTAAACAATCAATACGATTGATATTTAACCTAGTATAAGTATTGTAGGAGGATCGATTAGCAATTGGATTGCTAATTGACTTAATTTGATTAAGCCAATAGGCTGAGATTAAGTCTAATTAAATATGATTGAATTAGATTTGGTTTGGGCTTGATTGGATCAAGTTAAAATGGTTTATTGGATAAGCCAAGTGCAAGGAAGAACTAGTTCTAGTCTAACTAAGACTCAAATTAACCTAATTTTCTAATTTAATTAGAAAATAAATCAAAATTAAATCTAATTTAATCAAATTTAATTAAGTCCTTAAATTGGTTAGGGTCTTATTTAATTGAGTTGGTTTAATCTTGATTTTATTTGGTTAAAAGATCTTATTTGACCAAGTCAAAATAGGAGTCCTAGTGTGACTAGGACTCCCTATCACTTGCGCCACTTAATCCTCATGCCCCATGCCCTTTTTGTTTTATTTCTTATGTGAAAATTCTCCATGCCCATGGCTTCTCATGTTCTCTTTCTCTCCTCCTTTTCTCATAAGACAATTTGTTGGAAAACCAAGTCAAAATGGGAGTTAGTTTTGCTTAGGATTCTATGAGATAGAATTATTGATGACCAAAACACCTTCCCTTGAGTGTTGCCCCTTCTTTTAATTTATTCTTCTCTTATTCTACAAAAATAACCTCCTTTTTTGCATGCCCTCCCTTGCTGGTCCATGCCAATAATTATGGAGGAGGCGCCCAAGAGTTGGGTGCCCCAACAACTTCCCATGTTTGGACATTCCTAGTCTAGGATTTTGACCTAACTTAGACTCTTCTTTTTCTCTATTTATTGGATGAATTTTGTTCTAATTTTTTCATGACATACAAAGCTTTGGGAGAGGTTTGGGGTGTGCAAAAATTAGAGAAAGAGGGTCCTTGGATGTGGGGGTTCCATAGGCACCAAACTAGATGTCTAGGTGAGAGAAAAGAGAAGAGGAAGAGGGTCTACTTCTAGGGCTATTTTTTTTTCCAATCTCTTCTTTTTTTGAGTTTTTTTCTAAGAGAGTCTCTGATTAGTAAACTCTCATCTTCTTTCTCATATTTTAAAGAGTCCAAATTTCATAGAAGAGAGCATCGGATCAACCGTCAAAGAAGGATCAACATAGTACTAGCATGCTGTGCTGATTTCCTGCATCGAACTTCAGATCAAAGATTGTAGGCTCGTGTGGACGACTCTTAGAGACTGGATGCATGTGCAGCTTATGACTTCATCCTCAATTCTAAATCAATAAGTTAGAACATCTAATTTGAAGGAAAAACCTAGTTTTTCGGATCAGATTCGTTCAGATCTGATTAGATCAAGAGAGATATTTCAAAAAATTTTTTCTTAGTTCTAGATCAGATCTAAGACTTTCCAGATCTGATATTATTGATCTAATAAAATAAAATAAAATAAAATAAAGAATAAATTAAATCTAGTTTAATTTACCTTATTGAGAGTAATCTGATTATCCTGTGATGATCCTGATGTTTACCTGAGGTTCTGGATCTAGCCACGCAAGTGCCTGACCTCTATCGGTATCCACTCGGATAGGATCTGGAGATCTTCTCCTTCTTTATCACCTTTCTAAAAATTAGATCTAGATCTGATTTTAAAGATCTTCAAAACTTCTTTTAAAGATATGAGTTGTCTCTTGCAGCAGTGCTGCCTTCTTCCTTTTTCTATCATCTTTCTCTTGCTTGGATCTCACCAAACTAAAGTCCCAAAATTCTTGGGCATGGATAGGAGAGAGAGGACCTGAAGATGGCATGGAGAAGGAAGAGGGGCAGCCTTGTGGCATGGGCAATGGATCAAGCTTCATAGATCTTGGCGCAGACAGGGTTTTATAGACCCTGTTGCGCCATGCAGTGCCATATCATCCCAACCAATCAGGGCCTTTTGTACAATCAGATCTAAATCTGATTGGTGGGATGACATCATCTGATCCAATCAGATGAGAGCCCATCTAAATCATCCTTAGATGGTGCCAAGACTAGTCAAAGATAAGTCTTTGGCACCACATAGGTAGAAACCCCGAAGCAACTTTGATTGCCATCTATATGGGAGTCTAGGCGTCACTATCCATGGGCGCATGCCTGAGGCATGCGCCCCTTATCCAACTACCTTTTAGCAGGTGGACTGGTCCAAAAGTTCTCTCCTATGATGGCTTGATACATGGATAGATGTTTAAGTGTCAAAGGTCAATGTTTGACCAAATGTCCGAAATAGGATTTAGCAAGTGACGAAAAATGGTAGGTGTTGTCTAAAATTCATCTCATAAATTAAGACAACCATTTTCTGACCTGGACAAGTTTCAGTCAGATCAAGTAAAGGTACCTGAGTGAGCCCAAATATATTTGGCTCAGTCAAGATAACTTTTAATGATAATTTAAAGGAGAACATTAGGCTCAATCGTATGCTAGCATGATTTTCTTGAACCTAATTGAATCTAGTTCAAATCAATTGAACTGGGTTAGTCCAATTGATGATATCCAGATCGAAACTCTTATTTGTGTGACCTAGTTAGGTTCAATTATAGTAATGAGATATGTCACGATCTCTATCATCGACATCATCGAAACACCTTTCGATGGATCAAAACTTTTCTGATTCAGACAACTAGTATGATTGATCATCAAAATCATTCCAATTGCTCTCAAAATCCACCAGTGACACCTAGCAGCTTATGGTGGCAACCCATCAGAACTAAAAATGAACCTTTTGGTGTAGTTACCTATGTGATTAAGTTCTTCTATCTCAAGCTCCGACTGGATTAGGGTTAAGGTAATCTAGTCAAACTCTAATATCTGTCAAATGATTAATCATTTGATTCAAGTCCAATGTGAAAACCTTAATAGAAACTCTTTCTATTATTTTACTCTACCATGGCCATGAACTTATGGACTTGATTCTCATGATCATCATAGGATTACTCCTTATCTACCGAGGTAGATAGATTCTCTATTGGTGCAATCCAATTCCTACAATGAACATGCTATAGACAACATACACCTCAGAGTTCTGAATGGCTAGGAGATCGAGTTATGGTGTAGTCAAACCATAACACCTTTAAGGTGAACTGTTGATACATCTTAGGTCAAAGAACCAGACACACAACTACAGCTTCGAGCCAGTCATTGACGAGAAGGTAGACTTCCTAATGACTGCTCGAGGTGGTCACGCTCAGTGCCCTCATTCTATAATGAGTACCTGTACTCTCGCTCTGGTGTCTCTCAAGACTTATCTACTATGAAGAAGCAATTGTATACCAAACTTCCAGATCAATCACCATCCTCATGATGATCCTATGGTCAGGAGCATTTTATGAGTTAATAATGAAAATTTAAATCTTAAATTTTTAACTCTTGAAAATAAGAACTATCATTGCCATTAACTCAAGGAATATATCACAGATACTAAATACACATTATTATAGAAAATAATCTATTTTATTATTTATAGTTAAAATTATAGTTTTGTCCTTAGAAGTGTATGATAAGTGTTAGCCAATCTGGCTTCTAGGGCACACATATCTAACAAACTCCAACTTGACCTAAAGCCAATTGGCTATAAATCTAAGTCCCATCTTCTCAAGATGGGTTTCGATCTTCGGCTAGCTCAATGGCTTTGTAAGTAGGTCTGCCACATTATCTAAGGAGTCCACTCTCTTGACCTCGACGTATCCTTTCTTAAGGTAGTCATGGATGAGGTGGTATCATCGCTTAATGTGTTTGGATTTTTGGTGAGATCTTGGCTCCTTAGAAAGGGCTATGGTGTCATTATTGTTGCAGCGTAGAGGAATGACATCTGATGACATCACTCCGATCTCAACGGCAAATTTCTTGTACCAAAATGCCTCTTTTGCAACTTTTGACACAACGATGTATTCTGCTTCCATGGTGGAATCTGCTATTACTATCTATTTGGAACTCTTCCAACTAACAGCATCACTATTACACACAAACTGATTCTCAGATGTCGACTTTCGATCATCTATATCGAACATAAAATCTAAATCAGTATACCCTTGGACTTTGAGTTCTTCATTACCAAAAACCAAGAACATATCCTTAGTTCTTCTTAAGTACTTAAGGATATATTTCATAGAAGTCCTGTGTTCTTCTCTTGGATTTGACTGATATCTGCTTGTGATACTCATAGCATGGGCTATATCAGGTTGTGTATATAACATAGCATACATAAGGCTCCCTATTGCAGAAGCATAAGGGATCTTGCTCATATGTTCAATCTCTTCTGTTGTGTTGGGACACATCTTCTTAGAGAGATGAATACCATGTCTGAAGGGTACCAAACCCTTCTTGGAGTTTTCCATGCTAAATCTGTTTAGCACTTCTTCTATGTACATCTTCTGTGAAAGACCTAGCATCCTATTCGGTCTATCTCCATAGACTTTAATTCCTAGAATGAAGGATGCTTCTCTAGGTCCTTCATTGAGAATTTTTTAGATAACCATATTTTAACTATGGTCAACATAGGAATATCATTCCCAATAAGGAGGATATCATCCACGTACAGTACGAGGAAGATAATAGCGCTCCCACTGATCTTTTTGAAAATACATGGTTCCTCATCATTTTTGATGAAATCAAATAATTTGATCACATCATTAAATTAGTATTCCAGCTCTGAGATGCTTGCTTAAGTTCATTTATGGACCTTTGCAGCTTGCATACTTTGTGATCAGTATCACTGGATGTGAAATCCAATGACTGTTCTATATAGATATCTTCCTCAAGATATCTATTTAAGAATATCATTTTCATGTCCATTTGCCATGTTTCATAATCGAAATAGACTGCAACAGCAAGCAATGCGCGAATGGATTTAAGCATGACTACTGGCGAAAAAGGTATCTTGATAGTCGTTGCCTTCGTGTTGACTATACCTTTTGCCACTAATCTAGCTTTGAATGCCTCTACATTCCCATCTGCACCAATCATTCTCTTGGAAATCCATTTACACCCAATAGGTACTATATCTTCTAGTGGATCTACTAAGGTCCAGACTTGGTTTGAGTGCATCGAGTCAATTTTTGACTTCATTGTCTCTAACCATTTCTCAAAGTCGATATCTGATATCGCCTCATTATAGGTTTTGGGATCGTCACCATGAACCCCATTACCTACGAGGAATATTTTCTCTACTTTCTCTAAAATAGTACCTAAGTACCTCTCAAGGGGATAGAAAATCCTTTTCGATCTTCGAGGTGGAGGAGGTAGTAATTGTATTGGCTCAACCTGATTTGGTTCCAAAGGATCCTTAGCTCTTTTCTCTTGGAAGACTTTCTCCTCAAGCTTGATCTGCTTTCCAATGTCGCCATCTTAAATAAACTATTTTTCAAGAAAGATGGCATGTCGACTCACAATCATATTGTGATCTTTTGGAATGTAGAAATAATATCCTAATGACACTTTAGGATATCCTATGAATTGAGCTCTAAAGGACCATAGTATAACTTGTCCGCTTGTTGTCTTTTGACATGAGCCAGACAACCCCAAATTCTGAGATGACTCAGACTTGATTTCTTACCATGTCATATCTCATCCGGTGTGGTAGGAATGGTTTTAGAAGAAACACTATTTAGTAAATATATAGCAATTAACAAACTATCTCCAAAGAAAATCAGGAAGGTCCGTGAAGCTCACATGGATCGACCCATATCTAATAGGGTCCGATTTCTTCATTCTGAAATCTTGTTGGGTTAAGGTGTTCCAGGTAAAGTCCGTTGAGAGACTATGCCATTCTGCTTGAGATAGTCCAAGAATTTTTGACTAAGGTATTCACCTCCTCAATCTAATCAAAGAATTTTAATGAATTTTTTAGTTTATTTTTCTACTTCATGTCTAAACTCCTTAAACTTTTTAAAGGCTTCAAACTTGTGTCTCATAAGTACACATATCCATACCGAGATAAATCATCGGTGAAGGTTATGAAGTAGACAAATTTTCCTCTAGCCGGTACATCAAATGGGCTGCACACATTAGTATGTACTAGGACAAGTAAATC
The DNA here is from genome assembly GCA_006176705.1 of Cocos nucifera. NCBI lineage: Eukaryota > Viridiplantae > Streptophyta > Magnoliopsida > Arecales > Arecaceae > Cocos > Cocos nucifera. The sequence continues at coordinate 148,499 of QRFJ01006051.1, read as the reverse complement.
CATGGCCCTTTCTCTATTTCCCATAAAAGGGAGTTTAGTCATTTTGCTATGAAGACATGATTCACAAATTGGATATGACTCGAAAGTCAATGGACTCAATTGCCCGATTTTCTCTAATTTATTAATCCTATCTTCTACTATATGACCTAGTCTAAGGTGCCATAGATACCTATCATTTGGACTATCCCTGGGTCATTTTAATTTTATGGCATACATATTCTGCTCAACATTAAAAATAGATACATCAATATGTAACTGGTAAAGACGTTAATAAGGAAACTACTTGCAATTTTATTTCTTTCATAAAGAATATTACAATAGTCCTTAATAAAACTAATTACATAGCCTTCTTGTGCTAAACATTAAATAAAAATTAAATTCCTGCTTGGCACATAATAACAATCCCTAAGTACTAAATCTAAACCAGATGGTAGTCAAAGAGGGTAGGTTCCCATGGCCACAGCAGCAACTCTTACTCCATTTTCGATGCATAGGATCATCTCACCATCCCTCAGCCTCCTGCTATCTTTAAGACCCTATATGAAAGTGCATAAATGAGCATTAGAATCAGAGTCAAGCACCCAACTGGATGCAGAAGAAACCATAAGGTTAGATTCAATAACGAGCATATCTCCAGAAGGACCTGTCTCTTTCTTATTCTTTAGGGTGGCTAGGTATGTAGGGTAGTTTCGCTTTCAGTGGCCGTCAGTATTGCAATGGAAATATTTTTCCTTGTCAACGATCTTTTTCTTTGGCTTTGCCTTTTTTTTCTTTCCTCCTTCCACTTTCTGCTTTTTCACAGACTTTTTCTTCTTTTCAAAAGACTTTCACTCAAAGTCACCTACTCGTTCCCTTTGTATATAAAGGCCTTCCCTGTCAAAAAAGAGGTAAGCTAGCCTTTCATCTCAAGGAAGCTTAAGGAGGAATAAGAATAATGCGGGTGGGTGAGAATAATAAGTAAGTTACGAGTACTTGGTTCTATGGTTAAGGAGCGAATAAACTATGTTATATACATTTCGGGTTGGATCGATTTCAGCTCCGCTCCTGTCTGGGAGGGGAATCTGCCCAATGTTCATTTGGCAGCTTAGCTCTATACTTGAATGCTTCACTAGCGTAATATATTTCCAAACTGGGTCCGAAGGAGCTTCATTCACATCTAGATTCTTTCTCTTGGAAGAAGTCTATTCCATAGCAAATACTGAGCCTTTAGAACATTTCATTAAAAGCTCAGCAGTAACCAATATGTTCATATGCTCGGCCAGGGTATTTTGAAGTTTATGCATATGGTAGTTCATGATAAACTGCCCATATGCATCAGTCAAGGATTGTAAAATTATATCATTCTGTAGATCCAGATCCAACTTCACTCTGAGTTTCTCAAGCTCTTCTAAGTCCTTGATCATCATCAGATAATGATCTTGGATCGACTGCCCATCACGCATTTTAGTCCTGAATAGTCATTTAGTGATCATGATATTTGGCTGCGTGACTCTATTCACCAAACAACTTTGTAGGTGAGCCAATATTTGATAGCTAGTCTTAATGTCTTCACGTTGGTGCTGGAGCTCATCAAACATCAAGCCCAACATGTAATACCTGGTTTTATTATCTTTATCCATCCACTTTTCAAGAGATGCTCTTTGATCAGCGGATGGACGGGTTGCTAAGGTGAGAGGATCCTATTCCAACACATGAGTCAACTTTTTAGAATCCAAAATAATTTTGAAGTTTTAGAGCTAATCCTTGTAGTTGGGTCTGAACAGTCTATGGGTGTCTAGGATATGGGCTAGTGGATTGGACGTAGATATTTTTTTGTAGAGAGTCAAAGTTTCTAGTTAGATTTTGTAATTAGACTTAACCAATTTATTTAGGAGTTTTATTTTTGAGTAAATTAGGCTTCCACTATTTACTCGGATCCCTACACTCCCTTGGCAGAGATGAGAAAATCTCCTCTATTATTGATTTCTAGTGGGTGGTGCAGTCCCACCAACTGGCTAACCACCTCACCTAATAGTTATTGATGATGGATCAATCGATGAGTGGATAACTCTTATCCAATGATTCTCTAATCATGGTGCACCCAAATCTGATCTCTAATTCATGAATCTCACCATGTCCAGAATATTGATCCACTTATTAGTTAAGTCAAATCCATCATTTGCATGAATTAAATTTTTGATTGGGTCTCTTACTATATCCAGAATATTGAGCCCAACCCATTCTCCAACCCATAGCATCCAATGCCAAATAGATATGGTTACATCTTTTTGATGCAACTGAACCACTGTATCCAACAGAGAACAATCAATCCTGGGAAGGGTCCATACATCTATAATGGTGGAAGATCTTAGATTTAATATTTTCTTAGGAAGATTTAATTTAGGTCTCTTTAAATTTGACTTGACTTAGTCATAATAATTATGACTAACCTAGTGGCATGGATTGACTCAAATTATTAGCCACCTCAAATCAGAACTGGATCGACATAAATGGCTAGGTAAGTGAGATCAGTGGAAGGGATATGCTATTAACTCGATAAAAATGCATTCAGATCGAGTAGCTCCAAATTAAAAATCAATCGATCGTATCTGCTAGACTTACCTTAGACACCAAATTATCGAATCAGAATCAATTAGGTTAGCCTACAATTTAGGCTCGAACCGTGGAGTCAAATTAGATCTTGACTTGGTTAAGTCACATCTCAATGTGATTCGATCTTGATCCTGACATAATCCTATTAGGTCGGTCAAATCTAAGCTTTCTATGATCCCACCTAACCAACTCTTGATTTGGTTTGATCAACTGCTAGACCTAATTGAGCTACCCAAGTCTGAATCCAATTTTATAAATATATCTTAGATCTAAAAATTCATAATTTTTAGATCTAATTAATTTTATAATCTTAATTCTTAATTAAGTTTTGGGTTCATGAACAAAATATGTAATAAATACTTAGGGTTTTAGGATCTAGGATTCTGTAGAAAAATAAATTTTGATTTTTGATTAAAAATAAATGAGCAATACCCCTACACATCATAAGAACACCCCATTGAATGAAAGGAGAGGGCCTTTAAACTCTATTTTATTCTTATAATTGGACGGCCATGGAAAAAGCCTTAATCAGAAATATAATTTTCTACTACAAAACTAATTAGATCATATATCACATATACAAAAGATCTAACTTATATATGTCTTGCATACATCTCATGTATCATAACTCAATCAATTATGCATACTTTCATATCTGAAATAATATATATTAAATCTAAAAAATAAAATTTTAAATTTCATCATATCAAAAATAAAACTATTCTAGATATTTTATAGAACTATTCTATAAATAGTCCAAGAATGCATCTTTCATATCTCTTATAAATAAAATAAAAAATAAAAAATTTTATTTTATATTTTTTAGATCTGGTTATAACAATTACAACATCAAAAAAATAAAAATAAAATAGATCTAAAATCATATTTAATCAATTCAATAATATGATTATACTAGACTACATATAGAACTATTCTATTCCTAGTCTAGTCATGCATCTTATACATTATAGATCAAAATCATAAAATTTTTAATTATTTGATTTTAGATCTAATCATATCTGATGTGATATTTATAATTTTTTAATATTAGATCATATATAAAAATTAAATTAGATCTAAAATAGATCTGATGAACTGCTAACACAGCTCTGATACTAGTTAAAGAAAAAATTCTATTTTCCCAACATAGGATCATTTAGATCTGATTGGATCTGAAGAAATATTTTAAAATTTTTTCTATAATCCTAATCAGATTCGAGATATCTCAGATTTGATCCTAAAGATCTAATATTAAATTAAAAATTAAATTAAATCTAATTAAATTTCATACCTTATTTTGGATAATCAAATTATCCTACGATGATCCTGATCTATCTTGAGGTTCTGGAAGGAGCCACACACGAGCCTAGCCTCTACCGATGTCCACTTAGGTAGGATCTAGAGGTCTTCTCCTTTTGAATCAACTCTTCAAAAATCAAATCTAGATCTAATCTTGAAGTTCTTCAAAACTTCTTTGGAAGAAGCACCAGTAGTCTCAGCAGTGCTGCCTTCTTCCTAATCTGGGCGCCTTTCTTCCTTGGATTGCACTTGAACCCATGCCCAACTCCTTTGGGTGTGGAGAGGACAGAGAGAGGATCAAAGAGAGGCATGGAATAGAGGAGAGTAGCCTTGCAACATGGTGAAAGAAAGAAGCACTCAAACCCTAGGCGCAGATAGGGTTTAAGTAGACCCTGTTGCGCCATATAGTGCCACATCATCCCGATCAATCGGAGACCCTCATTCAATTAGATCTAAATTTGATTGATGGGATGATGTCATCTAATCCAATCAGATGAGAGTCCATCAAAAATCCATATAGGCGGCACCAACACTGGATAAACCCAAAATATTTGGCACCTAAGTGTTTGATCATATCAAAATAACCTAGAGTCCAATCTACATGGGACTCCTACCTTATTCATATGGGGCGCACACCTAGGTTGGCATGCATCCTCTCACTTACCTCTTTTAGCAGGAAGACAAGAGCCCTAGGTGCTCTCCTATAGGTGCAGGACACATGGCTCCATGTCCAGGTATCCAAGGTTAACAATTGACCTATGTCCGAAAGCAAGAATTAGTAGGTCACAAAAATTGGTAGGTGTTATCTTAAATCCATCTAATAAATTAAGACAACTCTTTTCTAATCTAAACAAGCTCCAATCAAATAAAGACACGATTCTTAAGTGAGCCCAAACAAATTTGCCTCAATCGAGATGAACCAAAATGATTACAAAAAGAGAATGTTAGGCTCAATCGTGTGCTAGCATGATTTTCTTGAACCTAATTGAATCTAATCCAAATCAATTAAACTGGGCTAGTCTAATTGATGACATCTAGCCCCAAACTCTTGTTTGTGTGATCTAGTTAGGTTCAGTTCCATATGGTAATGAGACATGTCATGATCTCTGTCATCGACATCATCGAAACACCTTTTGATGGATCAAAACTTTTTTGATTCATACAATTAGAATGATCGATCATCTAAATTATTCTAATTGCTTCCAAAATCTATCAGTAACACCTAGCAATATATGATGGCAACCCATCAGAATCGAAAGTGAACCTCTTGGTGCAGCCACCTATGTGATTGAATTCTTCTATCTTGAGCATCATATGAATTAATCATTCGATTCGAGTCCGATGTGAAAACCTAATAGAAACTCTTTCTATCATATTCATACTGCATGGCCATGGGCTTATAGACTCAATCTCATGATTATAAGGCTACTTCTCAACTACCGAGGTAGATAGATCTCCTATTGGTGCAATCCAATTCCTACAATGAATATGCTATAGCCGACATACACCTCAAGATTTTGAATGGCTAGGAGACTAAGTTACGGTGTAGTTAAACTATAACACCCTCAAGGTGAATTATCGATGCACCCCAGGTTAAAGAACCAGACACACCATTGCAGCATCGAGTCAGTCATCGATGAGAAAGTAGACTTTCTTTTGACTGCTCGAGGTGGTCACGCTCAGTATCCTCGTTCTCTAATGAGTATCTATACTCTTGCTTTGGTACCTCCATACCATATACTCAAGACACATCTATCCTATGAAAGTGGTCGTGCACCAACCTTTCGGATCGATCATCATCCTTATGATGATCCTATGGTCGGAAATAGTTTATGAGTTAATTATGAAAATTCATATCTTAATTTTTCAACTCTTGAAAATATGAAATGTCATTACTATTAACTCAAAGGATGTATCATAAACACTTTAAATACACACTATGATAGAAAACAATCCTTTTATTAATTTATAGTCAAAATTATAAAATTGCTCTTAGAAGTGTATTATAAGTGTCAGCCAATCTGACTTCTAGGGCTCACATCTAACAACAGAATAGTTCTATAAAATATCTAGAATAGTTTTATTTTTTATGTGATTAAATTTAAAATTCTATTTTTTAGATTTAATATGTGATATTTTAGATCTGAAAGCATGCTTGGTTGATTTAGTTATGATACATGAAGATGTATGCAAGGCATGTATAGGTTAGATCATTGATTGTATATGTGATATATGATTTAGGTCTAACTTATTTTATTTTTAAAAAATATTTTTTAATTAAGACATTCCCCTTGGCCGTTCGATTATAAAAACAAAGTAGGGTTTAAAGGCCCTGTCCTCCCATTCAATAGGATGTTCTTATGACATGTAGGGGTGTTGCACGTTCGTCCTTAATCAAAAATCAGAACTTATTTTTTACAAAATTCTAGATCATGAAATCCTAGAATTTTGATACATGTTTTGTTCATGAACCCAAACTTAATTAAGAATTAAGATTACAAAATTAATTAGATCTAAAAATTATGAATTTTTAGATCCAAGACACCTTCATAAAATTGGGTTCGAACTTGGGTAGCTCAATTAGGTCTTGTGGTTGATCAAACCAAGTCAAGAGTTCGTTAGGTGGGATCAACAAAAGCTTAGATTTGATTAGCCTAATAGAATTAAGTCTTGGTCAAGGTCGAATCACATTAAGATGTGACTCGATCAAGTCAAGACCTAATTTGGCTCTGTGGTTCGAGCCTAGATTGTAGGCTAACCTGATTGATTCTGATTCGATAATTTAGTATCTAAGGTAAGTCTAGTAGATACGATTGACTGATTTTTAATGGAGAGCTATTCGATCTAAATGCATTCTTATCGAGTTAATGGCATATCCTTTCCACCGATCTCACTTACCTGGCCATTTGTATCGATCCAATTTTGATTTGAGGTGGCTAATAATTCGAGCCAACCCATGCCACTAGGTTAGTCCTAATTTTTATGACTAAGTCAAGTCAAGTTTAAAGAGACCTAAATTAAATCTTTCAAAAAAAATATTAAGTCTAAGATCTTCCACCATTGTAGATGTGTCGAACCTTCATGGGGTTGATTATTCTCGGCTAGATATAGTGATTTAATTGCACCAAAAAGATGCAACCATGTCTATTAGGCATTGGATGCTATGGGTTGGAGGATGGGTTGGGCTCAATATGTTGGATATGTTGAGGGACCTAATCAGGAATCCAATTCATGCAAATGGTGGGTTTGACTTAACTAAGGAGTGGAGCAATATTTCAGGCATGGTGAGCTTCATAAATTAGAGATCAGGTTTGGGTACACCATGATTAGAGAATCATTAGATAAGAGTTGTCCACATATCGATTGACCCAACACCAATAACTATTAGGTGAGGTGGTAAGCCAGTCGATGGAACTACACCACCCACTAGAAATCTATAATCACAAAAATTTATGCATCTCTTCCAAGGGAGTATAGGGAATCGAGTAAATAGTGGAAGCCTTATTTGTTTAAAAATAAAACTCCTAAATAAATTGGTTAAGTCTAATTATAAAATCTAACTAGAAACTTTGACTCTCTACAGAAAAATGTCTGCATCCAACCCACTAGCCCATATCCTGAATACCTATAGACTGACCGGATCCAACTACAAGGATTGGCTTCAAAACTTCAAAATTATTTTGGGTTCTGAGAAGTTGACTCATGTGTTGCAACAGGATCCTCCTACTTTACCAACTCGTCCGTCCGCTGATCAGAGAGTATCTCTAGAAAAATGGACGATTGAAGATAACAAAGCTAGGTATTCCATGTTGGGCTTGATGTCTGATGAGCTCCAATGCCAACACGAAGATAATAAGACTAGAAGCCAAATGTTGGCTCACCTACAAGAGTTGTTTGGTGAACAGAGTTGTGTAACCAAATATCAAGTCACCAAGAGACTTTTTAAGGCTCAGATGCGTGATAGACAGTCGGTCCAAGATCATTGTTTGATGATGATCAAGGACTTAGAAGAGCTTAAGAAGCTCGATGTTAAGTTAGTCAGGACCTACAGATTGATATAATTCTACAATCTTTGACTGATGCATATAGACAGTTCATCATGAACTATCATATGCATAAACTACAAAATATCTTAGCTGAACTTATGAACATGCTGGTTACTGCTGAGCTCTCTATGAAAGGTTCAAAGGGCTCAGTTCTTGCTATGGAGTGAAATTCTTCCAAGACAAAGTCTTTTGAAAAGAAGAAGAGAAGTCCATGAAGAAGCAAAAAATGGATGGTGGGAAGAAGAAGAAGGCCGAGCTGAAGAAGAAGGTCAACAAGGGAAAATATTTTCATTACAACTCTGACAGCCACTGGATGCGGAATTGCCTTCTTTACCTAGCCAGTCTGAAAAATAAGGAGGCAGGTCTTTCTAGAGGTATGCTCATTATAGAATCTAACCTTATGGTTTCTTCTACATCTAGTTGGGTGCTTGACTCTGATTCTAGTGCTCACTTGTGTACTTCTATGTGGGGTCTTGAGGATAGCAGGAGATTGAGGGATGGTGAGATGATCCTATGCATCGAAAATGGAGCAAGAGTTATTGTTGTTGCCATGGGAACCTACCCTCTTTGACTACCATTAGAATTAGATTTAGTTCTTAGAGATTATTTTTATGTGCCTGCAGCAAGCAGGAATTTGATTTTTGTTTCATGCTTAGCACAAAAAGGCTACGTAATTAGTTTTCTTAAGGACCATTGTAATATTCTTTATGAAATAAATAATATTGCAAGTAGTTTTCTTATAAATGATCTCTATTAGGTACATATTAATATTTCTACTTTTAATATCGAGCAAAATGTGAATGCCATAGGATCAAAGTGACCTAAGGATAGTCTAAATGATAGGTATCTTTGGCACCTTAGGCTGGGTCATATAACTAAAGACAGGATTAACAAATTGGAGAAATCTAGGCTATTGAGTCCATTGACTTCTAAGGCATATCCGATTTATGAATCATGCCTTCATGGCAAAATGACCAAGCCCCCTTTTGTAGGACATGAGGAAAGAGCCACAGATCTAATCATCCTGGTACACATATGTGTGCGGCCCATTTGATGTGCCGACTAGAGGTAATTATGTCTACTTCATCATCTTTACCGATGATCTATCTCGGTATGGGTATGTGTATTTGATGCGACATAAGTCTGAAGTCTTTGAAAATAAGAACTATCATTGCTATTAACTCAAGAAATGTATCACAGACACTAAATACATATTGTTATAGAAAATAATCCATTTTACTATTTATAGTTAAAATTATAATTTTGCCATTAGAAGTGTATGATAAGTGTCAGCCAATTCTGGCTTCTAGGGCACACATATGTAACAAACTCCCACTTGACCTAAAGCTAATTGGCTATAAATTTAAGTCTCATCTTCTCAAGGTGGCCTTCGATCTTCTGCCAGTCCAACGGCTTTGTAAGTGGGTCTGCCACATTATCTATGGAGTCGACTCTCTTGACCTCAACATATCCTATCTCGAGGTAGTCATGGATGAGGTGGTATCGTCGCTTAATGTGTTTGGATTTCTCGTGAGATCTCGGCTCCTAAGCAGGGCTATGGTGCCATTATTATCGCAGCATAGAGGAATGACATATGATGACATCACTACGATCTCTGCGGTGAACTTCTTGTACCAAAATACCTCTTTTGCAGCTTTTGACATAGCGACGTATTCTGCTTCCATGGTGGAATCTACTATTGCTGTCTGTTTGGAACTCTTCCAACTAACAGCACCACCATTACACACAAACTGATTCTCAGATGTTGACTTTCGATCATCTATATCGAACATAAAATCCAAGTCAATATACCCTTAGACTTTGAGTTCTCCATTACCAAAAACCAAGAACATATCCTTAGTTCTTCTTAAGTACTTAAGGATACATTTCATAGAAGTCCTGTATTCTACTCTTGGATTTGATTGATATCTGCTTGTGACACTCACAGCATGGGCTACATCAGGTCATGTACATAACATGGCATACATGAGGCTCCCTATTGCAGAAGCATAAGGGATCTTGCTCATGCGCTCAATCTCTTCTGGTGTGTTGGGACACATCTTCTTAGAGAGATGAATACCATGCCTGAAGGGTACCAAACCCCTCTTGGATTTTTCCATGCTAAACCTCTTTAGCACTTCTTCTATGTACATCTTCTGTGAATGACCTAGCATCCTATTCGGTCTATCTCTATAGACTTTAATTCCTAAAATGAAGGATGCTTCTCCTAGGTCTTTCACAGAGAATTCTTTAGATGACCATATTTTAAATATGGTCAACATGGTAATATCATTCCCAATAAGGCGGATATCATCCACGTATAGTACGAGAAAGATAATAGCGCTCCCACTAACCTTTTTGAAAATACATGATTCCTCATCATTTTTGATGAAACCAAATAATTTGATCACATCATTAAATTAGTATTCCAGCTCCAAGATGCTTGCTTAAGTCCATATATGGACCTTTGCAGTTTGCATACTTTATGATCAGTATCACTGGATGTGAAATCCAGCGGCTGTTCCATATAGATATCTTCCTTAAGATATCCATTTAAGAATATCATTTTCATTTCCATTTGCCATATTTCATAATCGAAATAGGCTGCAATAGCAAGCAATGTCCGAATGGATTTAAGCATGGCTACTGGCGAAAAAGGTATTCTGATAGTCGTTGCCTTCGTGTTGACTATAACCATTTGCCACTAATCTAGCTTTGAATGCCTCTACATTTCCTTCTGCACCAATCTTTCTCTTGTAAATCCATTTACACCTAATAGGTGCTATACCTTCTAGTGGATCTACCAAGGTCCAGACTTGGTTTGAGTGCATCGAGTCAATTTTTGACTTCATTGCCTCTAACCATTTCTCGGAGTCGATATCTGATATCACCTCGTTATAGGTTTTGGGATCGTCACCATGAACCCCATTACCTATGAGGAATATTTTCTCTACTTTCTTTGAAATAGTACCTAAGTACCTCTCAAGGGGATGAAAAACCCTTTTCGATCTTCAAGGTGGAGGAGGTAGTGATTGTATTGGCTCAATCTGATTTGGTTCCAAAGGATCCTTAGCTCTTTGCTCTTAGAAGACTTTCTCCTCTAGCTTGATCTACTTTCCAATGTCGCCATCTTGAATAAACTATTTTTCAGGAAAGATAGCATGTCGACTTACAATCACATTGTGATCTTCTGAAATGTAGAAATAATATTCTAATGACTCTTTAGGATATCCTATGAATCGAGCTCTAAAGGACCTATAGTATAACTTATCCGCTTGTTGTATTTTGACATGAGCCAGACAATCCCAAATTCTGAGATGACTTAGACTTAGTTTCTTACCATGCCATATATCATACGGTGCGGTAGGAATGGTTTTAGAAGAAACCCTATTCAGAAAATGTATAGCAGTTAACAAACTATCTCCAAAAAAAATCAAGGAGGTCTATGAAGCTCATCATGGATCGACCCATATCTAATAGGGTCCGATTTCTCCATTCTGAAATCTCATTGAGTTAAGGTATTTCAGGTGAAGTCCATTGAGAGACTATGCCCTGCTTGAGATAGTCCAAGAATTTTCGACTAAGGTATTCACCTCCTCGATCTGATCGAAGAATCTTAATGGATTTTTCAGTTTATTTTTCTACTTCATGTCTAAACTCCTTAAACTTTTCAAAGGCTTCATACTTGTGTCTCATAAGATACACATATCCATACCGAGACAAATCATCAGTGAAGTTATGAAGTAGACAAAATTACCTCTAGCCGGCACATCAAATGGGCCGCACACATCAGTATGTACTAAGACAAGTAAATCCATGGCCCTTTCTCCATGTCCCATAAAAGGGAGTTTAGTCATTTTGCCATGAAGACATGATTCATAAATTGGATATGACTCGAAAGTCAATGGACTCAAATAATCCTATCTTCTGCTATATGACCTAGTCTAAGGTGCCATAGATACCTATCATTTGGACTATCCCTGGGTCATTTTGATTTTATGGCATACATATTTTGCTCAACATTAAAAATAGATACATCAATATGTAACTGGTAAAGACCATTAGTAAGGAAACTACTTGCAATTTTATTTCTTTCATAAAGAATGCTACAATGGTCCTTAATAAAACTAATTACATAGCCTTCTTGTGCTAAACATGAAACAGAAATCAAATTTCTGCTTGCTGCAGGCACATAATAACAATCTCTAAGTACAAATCTAAACTAGATGGTAGTCGAAGAGGGTAGGTTCCCACGGCAGCAACCTTAAGATCCTGTATGAAAGTGCACAAATGAGCACTAGAACCAGAGTCAAGCACCCAACTGGATGCAGAAGAAATCATAAGGTTAGATTCAATAACGAGCATACCTCTAGAAGGACCTGCCTCTTTCTTATTCTTTAGGGTGGCTAGGTATATAAGATAGTTTTGTTTCCAGTGGCCGTCAGTGTTGCAATAGAAATATTTTTCCTTGTCAACGACCTTTTTCTTTGGCTTTGCCTTTTTTTTCTTTCCTCCTTCCACCTTCTGCTTTTTCATAGACTTCTTCTTCTTTTCAAAAGACTTTCACTCAAAGTCACCTACTCGTTCCCTTTGTATATAAAGGCCTTCCCTATCAGAAAAGAGGTAAGCTAGCCTTTCATCTCAAGGAAGCTTAAGGAGGAATAAGAATAAGGCGGGTGGGTGAGAATAATAAGTTGCGAGTACTTGGTTCTATGGTTAAGGAGCGAATAAACTATGTTATATACATTTTGGGTTGAACCGATTTTAGCTCCGCTCTTGTCTGGGAGGGGAATCTACCCAATGTTCATTTGGTAGCTCTGCTTTATACTTGAATGCTTCACTAGCATAATATATTTTCGAACTGGGTTTGAAGGATCTTCATTCACATCTAGATTCTTTCTCTTGGAAGAAGTCTGTTCCATAGCAAATACTGAGCCTTTAGAACCTTTTATTGAAAGCTCAGCAGTAACCAGCATATTCATAAGCTCGGCCAGGGTATTTTGAAGTTTATGCATATGGTAGTTCATGATAAACTGCCCATATGCATCAGTCAAGGATTACAGAATTATATCATTCTATAGATCCAGATCCAACTTTACTCCAAGCTTCTCAAGCTCTTTCAAGTACTTGATCATCATCAGATAATGATCTTGGATCGACTGCCCATCACACATTTTAGCCCTGAATAGTTGTTTAGTGACCTAATATTTGGCTACGCGACCTATTCATCAAACATCACTTATAGGTGAGCCAACATTTGGGCGGCAGTCTTAATATCTTCATGTTGGTGCTGAAGCTCATCAAACATCGAGCCAAACATGTAGTATCTAGCTTTATTATCTTCATCCGACCACTTGTCAAGAGACGCTCTCTATTCAGTGGATGGACGAGCTAGTAAGGTGAGGGCATCCTGATCCAATACATAGTTATCTTCTCGAAATCCAAAATGATTTTGAAGTTTCAGAGCCAATCCTTATAATTGAGTCTGGTCAGACTATGGGTGTCCAAGATATGTGCTAGTGGGTTGGACGAAGATAGTTTGCTTTTTCTGTAGAGAGTCAAAGTTTTTAGTTAGATATTGTAATTAAGACTTGACCAATTTATTTAGGAGTTTAATTTTTAAATAAATTAGCTTTCACTATTTTCTCGAATCTCTATACTCTCTCTGTAGAGATGCAAAAATCTCCATGATTACAGATTTTTAATGGATGATGCAGTCCCACCAACTAATTCATCACCTCACCTAACAGTTATTGGTGATGGGTTAGCCAATGAGTGGATAACTCTTGTCCAATGATTCTCTAATCATGGTGCACCCAAACTTGGTCTCTAATTCATGAATCTCACCATGCTCAGAATATTGATCCATTCCTTAATTAAGTCAATCCCACCATTTGCATAGATTGGATTCCTAATTGGGTCTCTCACCATATCTGGAATATTAAGCCTAATTTATTTTCCAGCCCATAGCATCCAATGCCTAATAGATATGGTTGCATCTTCCTGGTTCAACGGAACCCTTGTGACCAGCCGAGAATAATCAACCCCGAAAAGGGCCTGCATATCTACAATGGTGGAAGATCTTAGACTTAATCTTTTCTTAGGAAGATTTGCTTTAGGTCTCTTTAAACTTGACTTACAATAGCTATAACAATTATGACTAACCTAGTGACATGGGTTAGCTTGGATTGTTAACCACCTTAGATCAAGACTGGATCGATAAATATGGCCAGATAAGTGAGATTGTCGGAAGGGATATGCCATTAACTCGACAAGAATGCATTCGAGTCGAGTAGCTCCCAATTAAAAATCAGTCGATCGTATCTGCCAGACTTATCTTAGACACCAAATTATTGAGCCAGAACCAATCAGGTTAGCCTATAATCCAGACTCTAACCACTGAGCCTAATTAGATTTTAGCTTGATCGATTACTCATGTGATTCGATCCTGACCTAGACTTATTCTTATTAGGCTAGTCAATTTAAGCACTCTTAATTCCATCTAACCAACTCTTGATTCGGTTTGATCAATCGCTAGACCTAATTGAGCTACCCAAGCTCGAACCCCATTTTATGAATATGTCTTAATTCACAATTTTTTAGATTTAATATATTTGATAATCTTAATTCTTAATTAAGTTTAGGGTTTGCAAACAAAATATATAAATAAAATCCTAGGATTTCAAGATCTTAGGTTTTGCAGAAATAAGTTTTAGGTTTCTGATTAAGGACGAAGGTGCAGCAGCCCTACACATCATAAGTACACCCCATCGAATGGGAGGAGTGGATATTTAAACCCTACTTTATTCTTATTATCGGTTGGCCAAGGGGAACACCTTAATCAAAAATATGAAAACTACAAAACTAGTTAGATCTACATCATATATCTTATATATAAAAATTGATCTAACTATAAACATATTTTGCATACATCTTCATATATCATATCATGCATATTTTTAGATCTAAATTATCTCATAATTATCTAAAAAATAAAATTTAAATTGATCATATCAAATTAAAATCTATTCTAGATAATTATGCAGAACTATTCTACAACTAGTCTAAACAAGCATTCATCATATCTTATATGAACAAAAATTAAATAACTTTATTTTCTATTTTTTAGATCTTATTATAATATTTATAATATTAAAAATTGATAAATAAATAGATTTAAAAATTATAACTTAATCAAATTAAATTATGATCATGCTAGACTACACATAGAATAATTCTATTCTACAACTAGTCATGCATCTTGTACAACTTAGATCTAAATTATTTAATTTTTAATTTTTCTAATTTTAGATTTAATCATATCTCATATGACATTTGAAAACACCTAATTATCAGATTAAAATTAAAATAAAATTAGATCTAATAAAAAATGCAACCTAGCTCTGATATCAGTTGAAAGGAAAATCTAGTTTTTCAGATTAGATTCGTTCAGATCTGATTGGATCAAGAGAGATATTTCAAAAAAAAATTTCTTGAATCTAGATCAAATTTGAGACTTTCTAGATCTGATATTATTGATCTAATAAAAAAATAAAATAAAATAAAAAATAAATTAAATCTAATTTAATTTACCTTATTGAGGATAATCTGATTATCCTGTGACGATCCTGATGTCTGCCTGAGGTTTTGGTTCTAGCCACGCAGGTGCCTGACCTCTATCGGTATCCATTTAGGTAGGATCTGGAGATCTTCTTCTTCATTATCACCTTTCTAAAAATCAGATCTGGATCTGATTTTGAAGATCTTCAAAACTCCTTTTGAAGATATGAGTTATCTCGTGCAGCAGTACTACCTTCTTCCTTTTCCTATCACCTTTCTCTTGCTTGGATCGCTCAAAACTGAAGCCCAAAAATTCTTGAATGTGGGTAGGAGAGAGAGGACCATAAGGTGGCATGGAGGAGGGAGAGGGGCAGCCTTGTGGCATGGGCAATGGATCAAGCTTCCTAGATTTTGGTGCAGATAGGGTTTTATAGACCTTGTTGCGCCATGCAGTGCCACATCATCGCAGCATATCATGGCCTTTTGGGCAATCAGATCTAAATTCAATTGATGGGATAACATCATCTGATCTAATTAGATGAGAGTCCCTCTGAATCATCCTTAGATGGTGCCAAGACTGGTCTAAGATAAGTCTTTGGTGCCACCTAGGTAGAAACCCCGAAGCAACCTGGAGTCCCATCTATATGGGACTCCAGGCATCACTATCCATGGGCTCATGCCTCCCTAGACGTGCGTCCCTTATCCAACTACCATTTAGTAGGTGGACTGGTCCAAAAGTTCTCTCCTATGATGGCTTGACACATGGACAGATGTCTAAGTGTCAAAGATCAATGTTTGACCAAATGTTCGAAACAGGATTTAGCAGGTGACAGAAAATGGTAGGGGTTGTCTCAAATTCATCTCATAAATTAAGATAACTTTTTTCTAACCTGGACAAGTTTCAATCAGATCAAGTAAAGGTACCTAAGTGAGCCCAAACATATTTGGCTTAGTCGAGATAACTTTTAATGATAATTAAAGGAGAACATTAGGCTCAATCATGTGCTAGCATGATTTTCTTGAACCTAATTGAATTTAATTCAAATCAATTGAACTAGTAAGTTCAATTCATGATATCCAAATCAAAACCCTTATTTATGTGACACGGTTAGGTTCAATTCCATATGGTAATGAGATAAGTCACGATATCTATTATTAACATCATCAAAATACCTTCAGATGGATCAGAACTTTTCTGATTCAGACAATTAGTATGATCGATCATCTAAATCATTCTAATTGCTCCCAAAATTCATCAATGACACCTAACAGCATATGGTGGCAACCCATCAGAACTAAAAATGAACCTCTTGATGCAGTTACCAATGTGATTAAGTTCCTCTATCTTGAGCTTCGATTGGATTAGGATTAAGGTGATCTCGTCAAAACCCTAATTTCCATCATATGAATTAATCATTCAATTCAAGTCCAATATGAAAATTCTAATAGAACCTCTTTCTATTATTTCACTCTACTATGACCATGGGCTTATAGACTTGATTCTCATGATCATCTTAGGGCTGCTCCTCATTGATCTCCTATTGGTGTAATCCAATTCCTACAATGAACATGCTAAAGCCAACATACACCTCAGGATTCTGAATGGCTAGGAGATCGAGTTATGGTGTAGTCAAACTAAAATACCTTCAAGGTGAACTAGTGATGCACCTCAGGTCAAAGAACCAAACACACCACTATAGCTTCAAGCCAGTCATTGATGAGAAGGTAGACTTCCTGATAACTACTCGAGGTGGTCACACTCGATGCCCTCATTCTCTAACGACTACCTGTACTCTCGCTCCGGTGTCTCCACACCATAGACTCAAGACTCATCTATCCTAAAGAAGTGATCGTACACCAACCTTCCAGATCAATCACCATCCTCATGATGATCCTATGGTCGGGAGCATTTTATGAGTTAATAACAAAAATTCATGCTTAAATTTTCAACTCTTAAAAATATGAACTATCATTACCATTAACTCAAAGGATGTATCATAGACACTTTCAAATACACACTATGATAGAAAATAATTTATTTTATTATTTATAGTCAAAATTATAATTTTACTAAATTATCTCATAATCATCTAAAAAATTAAATTTAAATTTGATCACATCAAATAAAATTTGATCTAGATCCTTTCATAGAACTATTCTACAACTAGTCTAAACATACAACTATCATATCTCATATGAACAAATTAAATTTAATTTATTTTTTATTTTTATATCTGATTATAATATTTATATAATTAAAAAATAGTAAATAAATAGATCTCAAAATCATAATTAATCAAATAAAAATTATGATTATACTAGACTACACATAAAATAATTCTATTCCTAGTCTAGTTATGTATCTCATACATTTTAGAACTAGATTGATTAATTTTAATTTTTCTAATTTTTTGATTTTAGATCTAATCACATCTTATGTAATATCTAAAATTACTAATTTATCAAATTAAATTAGATCTAAATAAATTTTATGCAACCTAGCTCTGATACCCGTTGAAGGGAAAATAAGATTTTTCCAGGTCAGATTCGTTCAAATCTGATTGGATCGAGAGGCATATTTCAAAATTTTTCTCTTAGATCCAAATTAGATCTAACATTTTTTAGATCTAATTTTATAATCTAATAAATAAAAAAATTAAATTAAATTAAATTTAAATTAATGTTATCTTGATATTGGGTAATCCGATTATCCGTTGATGATCCTTCTAATTGTCTGAGGTTCTGGATCTAGCCACGCAAGCGCCTGGCCTCTACTGGTATCCACTCAGGTTGGATCTAGAGATCTTCTCCTTTTCTTTCTTTTCTCCAAAAATCAGATCTGGATTTAATTTGGAGAATCTTCGAAACTCCTTTCGAAGATCAGCAGTCGTCTCTGCAGCAGTGCTGCCTTCTTTCTTTCTTGTTCGTCTTTTCTTGCTCGGATCGCACCAAACTGAAGCCCAACTTCCTTGGGCATGGAGAGGAGAGAGAGGGCTAGAAGATAGCATGGAGGAGGGAGAGGGGCAGCCATGGGACATGGGCTAAGAGGAACTCCTCTTAAGGTTGGGCGCAGATAGGGTTTATTTATAGACCCTGCTGCGCCATGCAGTGCTGCATCATCTCGGCCAATTGCATTGCTTCGTGCAATCAGATCTAAATCTGATTGGTGGGATGACATCATTTAATCCAATCAGATGAGTGCCCCATAGATTCATCCTTAGATGGCACCTTAGACTGGTCAAAGTCTATAGGTAAGGGTCACCTAGTTTGAATCCAAGAAGCAATTTGGAGTCCCATCTGTATGGGACTCTAGTGTTTATCCACATGGGGTGCACGCCATCCTAGGCGTACACCCTCCATCTTCCTACCAAATGGTAGATGGACTTGGTCAATAAGTCTCTCCTATGGGTGCATGATACATGGATAGATGTCCAAGGATCAAAGATCAATATTTGACCAAAGTCAAAGGACAAGAATTAGTAGGTAATGGAAAATGGTAAGTGATATCTTA
Source organism: Cocos nucifera (assembly GCA_006176705.1). NCBI lineage: Eukaryota > Viridiplantae > Streptophyta > Magnoliopsida > Arecales > Arecaceae > Cocos > Cocos nucifera. Next base: position 129,491 of record QRFJ01006051.1, on the reverse strand, counting down.
AATTTATCTCATAAATTAAGACAACCATTTTCTAACCTAGATAAGCTCCAGTCAGATAAGGTAAAGGTACCTAAGTGAGTATAAATATATTTGGCTCAGTCGAGACAACTTTTAATGATAGAAAAAGGAGAATGTTAGGCTCAATTGTGTGCTAGCACGATTTTCTTGAACCTAATTGAATCTAATTCAAATCAATTGAACTGGATTAGTCCAATTGATATCTAGATCCAAATTCTTATTTATCTAACTCAGTTAGATTTAGTTCTATATGATAATGGGATATGTCATGATCTCCATCATCGACATCATTGAAACTCCTTTCGTTGGATCAGAAATCTTTTGATTCAGACAACTAGAATGATCGATCATCTAAATCATTCTAATTGCTCCCAAAATCCACCAGTGACACGTGGCAATATATTGTGGCAATCCATCAAAACTGAAAATGAACCTCTTGGTGCAGCTACTTGTATGATTAAGTTCTTCCATCTTGAGCCCTGATCAGATTAGGGTTAAGGTAAACTCATCAAACCCTAATTCTTATCATATGATTTAATCATTCGATTTAAGTCTGATGTGAAGACCTTAATAGAAACTATTTCTATTATTTCACTCTCTACCATAGCCATGGGCTTATGGACTTGATTCTCATGATTATCATAGGACTGCTCCTCATCCACCGAGGTAAATAGATTCCATCTTGGTGCAATCCAATTTCTACAATGAACATGCTATAGCCAACATACACCTCAGGGTTCCGAATGGCTAGGAGATCGAGTCATGGTGTAGTTAAACTATAACACCCTCAAGGTCAACTATCGATGCACCTCAGGTCAAAGAATCAGACACACCACTGCAGCTTTGAATCAGTCATCGACGAAAAGGTAGACTTCCTTATGACTACTCGAGGTGGTCACGTACCCTCATTCTCTAATGAGTACCAGTACTCTCGCTCCGGTGTCTCTACACCGTAGACTCAAGACTCATCTACTATGAAGAAGCGATTCTATACTAACCTTCCGGATCAATCACCATCCTCATGACGATCCTACAGTCAAGAGCCTTTTATGAGTTAATAAATGAAAATTCATGTCTTAAATTTTTAACTCTTGAAAATAAGAATTATCATTATCATTAACTCAAGGGATGTATCACAGATACTAAATACACATATGTGATAGAAAATAATCTATTTTATTATTTATAGTCAAAATTATAATTTTGCCCCTAGAAGTGTATTATAAGTATCAGCCAATTCTAACTTCTAGGGCACACATATCTAACGCTACCGAGGTGGATAGATCTCCTATTGATGCAATCCAATTTCTATAATAAACATGCTATAGCCAACATACACCTCAGGATTCTGAATGGCTAGGAGATCGAGTTATGATGTAGTCAAACTATAACACCCTCAAGGTGAACTATCGATGCACCCAGGTCAAAGAATCAGACACACCATTGTAGCTTCGAGCCAATCATTGGTGAGAAGGTAGACTTCCTAATAACTACTTGAGGTGGTCACATTTAGTGCCCTCGTTCTCTAACGAGTATCTGTACTCTCGCTCTAATATCTCTACACCATAGACTTAAGACTCATCTATCCTAAAGAAGTGATCGTACACTAACCTTTCGGATCAATTAACATCCTCATGATGATCCTACAGTTGGGAGCATTTTATTAGTTAATAATAAAAATTCATGTCTTAAATTTTCAACTCTTGAAAATATGAACTATCATTACCATTAACTCAAGGAATGTATCACAGACACTTTCAAATACACATTATGATAGAAAATAACCCATTTTATTATTTATAGTCAAAATTATAATTTTGTCCTTAGATGTGTATTACAAGTGTTAGTCAATTCTAGCTTCTAGGGCACACATATCTAACAAACTTCCACTTGACCTAAAGCCAATTGGTTATAAATCTAAGTCCCATCTTTTTAAGGTGGGTTTTGATCTTCTGCTAGTCCAACAGCTTTGTGAGTGGGTCTGCCACATTGTCTGTGGAGTTGACTCTCTTGACCTCGACATAACCCTTCTTGAGGTAATCATGGATGAGGTGGTATCGTCGCTCGATGTGCTTGGATTTTTGGTATTATTATAGTATAGAGGAATGACATCTGATGGCATCACTCCAATTTTTGCAGCAAATTTTTTGTATTAGAATGCCTCCTTCGCAACTTCTGACACAGCAATGTATTCTGCTCTCATGGTGGAATCTGCTTTCACTATCCGCTTAGACTTTTCTAACTGACAACTCCACTATTACACACAAATAGACTTCTAGATGTCAACTTTTGATCATCTATATTAGACATAAAATTTGAGTCTATATACCCCTTGACTTGGAGTTCTCCATTACCAAAAACCAACAACATATCCTTAGTTCTTCTTAAGTACTTAAGGATACATTTCACAGAAGTCTAGTGTTCTTCACCTGAAATCGACTGATATCTGCTCGTGACACTCACAGCATGGTCTATATCAGGTCGTGTACATAACATGTCATACATGAGGTTTTCTTTTGCTGATCATAAGGGATCTTGCTCATGCATTCTATCTCCTCAGGTGTGCTTGGGCACATCTTGGAGAGATGAATGCCATGTCTGAAGGATACCAAACCTCTCTTGGAGTATTCCATGCTAAACCTCTTTAGCACTTCCTTTATGTACATCTTCTGTGAATGACCTAGCATCCTATTTGGTCTATCTCTATAGACCTTAATTCCTAGAATGAAAGATGCTTCTCCTAGGTCTTTCATGGAGAATTCTTTAGATAACCACATTTTAACTATGGTCAACATGGGAATATCATTTCCAATAAGGAGGATATCATCTACGTATAGTACGAGAAAAATAATAGTGCTCCCACTGACCTTTTTAAAGACACGTGGTTTCTCCTCATTTTTAATGAAACTAAATAATTTGATCACATCATTAAATTGAGTATTCCAACTCTGAGATGCTTGCTTAAGTCTATATATGGACCTTTGCAGTTTGCATACTTTATGATCAGCATCACTGGATGTGAAATCTAGCGGTTGTTCCATATAGATATCTTCCTCAAGGTATCCATTTAAGAATATTATTTTCACATCCATTTGCCATATTTCATAGTCAAAATAGGCTGCAACAACATGCAATATGCGGATGGACTTTAGCATAGCTACTAGCGAAAAGATATTCTGATAGTCAATGCCTTAATGCTGACTATACTCTTTTGCCACTAATCTAGCTTTGAATGTCTCCACATTTCTATCTGCACCAATCTTTTTTTTGTAGATCCGTTTACACCTAATAGGTACTATACCTTCTGATGGATCTACCAAGATTCAGACTTGGTTTGAGTGCATTGAGTCAATTTCTAACTTCATTATCTCTAACTATTTCTCGAAGTCGATATCTAATATCATCTCATCATAGATTTTGGGATCATCACCATGAACCCCATTACCTATAAGGAACATTTTCTCTACTTCCTCTGAGATAGTACCTAAGTACCTCTCAGGAGGACGGAAAACCATTTTCGATCTACAAGGTGGAGGAGGTAGTGATTGTTTTGGCTCAACCTGATTTGGTTACATCGGATCCTTAGCTCATTGCTCTTGTAAGACTTTCTCCTCGAGCTTGATCTACTTTCCAATGCTGCTATCTTGAATAAACTATTTTTTAAGAAAGATGGCATACCAACTCATAATCATATTGTAGTCTTCTGGAATGTAGAAATAATATCCTAATGACTCTTTAGGATATCCTATAAATTAAGCTCTAAAGTACCTAAAATCTAACTTCACTTGTTGTCTTTTAACATGAGCTGGACAACCCCAAATTCTAAAATGACTCAGACTTGATTTCTTACCATGCCATATCTCATACGGTGTGGTAGGAATGGTTTTAGAGGAAATCCTATTCAGTAAATATATAGCAGTTAACAGACTATATCCCCAAAGAAAATTAGGAAGATCTATGAAGCTCATCATGGATTGAACCATATCTAATAGGATCCGATTCCTCCATTTTGAAACTCCGTTGAGTTAAGGTATTCCAGGTGGAGTCCATTGAGAGATTATACCATTTTGCTTGAGATAGTCATGGAATTCTCGACTAAGGTATTCACCTCCTCGATCTGATCAAAGAATCTTAATGAATTTCTCAGTTTGCTTTTCTACTTCATATCTGAATTCCTTAAATTTTTCAAAAGCTTCAGACTTGTATCTCATAAGATACACGTACCCATACCGAGATAAATCATCGATAAAAGTTATAAACTAAACAGAGTTACCTCTAGTCGGCACAAGAAATGGGCCGCACACATTAGTATGTACTAGAGCAAGTAGATCTATGGCCTTTTCCCCATGTCCCATAAAAGGGAGCTTAGTCATTTTGCCATGAAGACATGATTCAAAAGTTAGATATGACTTGGAAGTCAACGGACTCAATAGCCTAGTTTTCTTCAATTTGTTAATCCTATCTTCAGCTATATGACCAAGCCTTAGGTGCCATAGATACCTATCATTCAGACTATCCCTAGGTCAATTTAATCTTATCGCATTCATATTTTGCTCGATATTAAAGATAGATACATCAATATGTAATTGGTAGAGACCGTTAATGAGGAAACCACTTGCAATTTTATTTTTTTCATAAAGAATATTACAATGGCCCTTAAGAAAACTAATTACATAGCCTTTTTGTGCCAAACATGAAACAGAAATCAAATTTCTACTTGCAGCAGGCACATAATAACAATCTCTAAGTACTAAATCTAAGCCAGATGGTAGTTGAAGAGGATAGGTTCCCTTGGCCATAGCAGTATCTCTTGCTTTATTTCCGACGTGTAGGATCATCTCACCATCCCTCAGCCTCTTGTTATCCTCAAAACCCTGCATAGAAGTGCACAAATAAGCACTAGAACCAGAGTCAAGCATCCCACTGGATGGAGAAAAAATCGTAAGGTTAGATTCAATAATGAGTATACCTCCAGAAGGATCTGTCTCCTTCTTATTCTTCAGGGTGGCTAGGTATATAGGGTAGTTCTACTTTCAGTGGCCATTAGTAATACAATAGAAACACTTTCCTTTATCAACGGCCTTCTTCTTCAGTTCTATCTTATTTTTCTTTCCATATTCCACCTTCTGCCTTTTTACAGACTTCTTCTTCTTTCCAAAAGACTTTCTCTTAGAAGAAGTCCATTCCATAGTAAGTACTGAGCGTTTAGAACTTTTCATAAAAAGCTCAATAGTAACCAGCATGCTCATAAGCTCAACCAGAGTACTCTGAAGATTATGCATATGCTAGTTCATGATGAACTGCCCATATGCAACAATCAAGAATTGCAGAATTATGTCATTCTGCAGATCCTGGTCTAACTTCACTTTGAGCTTCTCAAGCTCTTCCAAGTCCTTGATCATCATGAGACAATGATCTTGGACTGACTGCCCATCATGCTGAAGGAAAAATCTTATTTTTCGGATCAGGTTCGCTCAAATCTAATTTGATCAAGAAGAATATTTTAAAATTTGCACCAATAGGATTCCTTTTGCATCTTTGTTTAGGATTCCTTTTGCTTTCGAATTAAGGCTTTTACATTATAAATAAGGCCCTTGGCCTTTGTTGTAGTTAGTCAATTCTAAGTTTTTTGAATTAAATTTTGAGAGAAGAAATTATCTTCCTCTTTCTTTCATTTTTTTTTGTTTCGTGCATCTTCCATCCCTCTTTTCCAATGATCGTCATGCTATAGGCTACGTTAGTTGGTATCAGAGCCCTTTAAATCCTTAAGTAGTGATTCTTTCCTATAGTTCAGATGGCTAGCGGTGGTCACAAGAAGATCTAACCTATGAATCAAGCGGTAGTCTATGAAGAAATTATGCAACGAGAATGGGATCTAATGTTGGAGTGCAAAGATTTGAGAGACAATTGATGGATCTAACTACACGTCTTACATTGTTAGAAATTCAGGATGCAAGATCCGAGGTGGAACCTAATGATCATAGATCTGAAGGTGAGTTTTTAGATTTCGAAAATCCCTTTCATAGAGATCTTCCCATATGCCGATGAGAGGGTCGTGGAGAACTGTTCGAGCAATCAACCCATCAGTTTGATTCAATCAGAGTAGATTTACCTGAATATTTGGATAGTCTACAAACAAAAGTGTTTCTCGATTGGCTGGATCAGATCGAGCACATCTTCAAATATAAAGAGGTTCCTGACAACAAAAAAATAAAGCTTGTTGCTTTTAAATTAACTAGCCATGCTTCTGCTTGGTGGTAGTAATTAAAAAAAATCTAGGAGCATAAAGGCAAACCAAAAATTCAAGATTGAAAGAAGATGAAGAATGCGTTGAGGGAGCAGCCCTACCATTCAACTACACCCAAACCCTACTATCAATGCCTGCAGAATCTTCGACAAGGCCCAAGTTCCATGGATGAATACATGGAGGAGTTCTATCAGTTGGAGGCACAAAACAATCTGGTAGAGAGTGAGGAGCAGATGGTCGCGTGATATTTGGAGGTCTATGACAACAGATCCCAGATGCCCATGGCTTCACACCATGTGAATGGTCAAAGAAGCATACCATAGGGCTATGGTAGCTGAGAAGTAATTGTGGCAAAAACCTTTTCCTTGACCTGAACCTTCCCTGTGAAGCAATCGAGCACCGACGACAGCTGACAATCAAAGGGATATGCAGTGCAACCTAGCCCCATCCCCTGCCCCTCCTATCCGTACTACTGATATGGGGCCCCTAAGACCAATTCAAGCAAGATCTTCCATGATTAGATGTTATAATTATGGTGAAGTTGGACACACCTAGAATGAGTGCCAAAAACCTGCTGGTCATCCTAGGAAATAACTGCTAATTGAAGAAGAAGAACCTATCGATGAAGATCAAGAACCTGCATATGATGAAAGTGGTGGTGAGCAGGATGATTCTATACTTTATGAGGATAGCGGAGAAGCCCTCATTGTGTGAAAGAACTTATTGGTTCCAAGAAAAGGAGAGAAAGAAGACAGGAGGCAAACAAATATTTTTCATACCAATAGCAAAGAAAGTTTGTAAGGTAATCATCGATGATGGTAGCTGCGAAAATGTAATCGCCTAGGAAGCTATCAAAACCCAATTCATTCCCCCCCCCCTCTTGGGGTGTCAAGCTGGATAATAATTTGTATCAAAGTCTTGGTTCTCTGCTAATTATTGATATACTCAATTAAAAAAAAAAGATCATGATAACCCAACTTGGAGGATCGCTTGTCGAAGGGTAGTCCACTAATAGGCACCTCTTTTCAATGGGTCTAATTATAGCTATTGAAAAGCTCGCATGCGCATTTTCATATAAGTCCTTGATTATGACATATGGAGTGTCATTGTTAATGGGGTGTACACACCCACAATCATTGTGGATGGCCTATCTTCTCCTAAGCCAGAGAAAGATTGGGATGAATTGGACAAAAAACTTATCCAACTAAATACCAAGACAAGGAATGTCCTTTATCATGCCCTTGATGCTAATAAGTTTAACCAAATTTTTACATGCAGTTCTGCTAAGAAAATTTGGGATAGACTTGAGATTACACATGAAAGGACAAATTAAGTGAAAGAAACTAAGATTAACATGCTAGTTCATCAATATGAACTATTTAAAATAGATCTAACTAAATCTATCACCAGCATGTATACCAAATTCACTGATATTATAAAGGTCTAAAAAGTCTAGGAAGAATTTATACTAATAGTGAATTAGTAAGAAAGATTCTCAGGTTATTGCCTAGGTGATGGAAATCAAAAGCGACAACTATCCAAGAGGCAAATGACCTGAATAAATTGCCACTTGAAGAGCTCATCAGATCCTTGATGATGCATGAGCTTGCAATGGGACGGCACGGTGAAGAAGAGAGCAAGAAGAAGAAAACCATTGCCCTAAAATCCATGACTGAAGAAGAGGATGATGATCTATCCACCAGTAACGAGAATGATGAAGATATGGCCCTAGTGATCAGAAAGTTCAAAAAATTCATGGAAAGATGAAGACAAGGATTCAAGAAAAGAAGCTTCATGAGAGGAGAACCTAGTAGGGAGAAAGAGAAGAAAAAGAATCAGCCCATATGCTACAAATGCAAGAAACCAGGACATTTTAGGGCTGATTGTCCTCAGTTAAAGAAAGCACCCAAAAGAACAAAGAAGAAGGCTATGATAGTGACTTGGAGCGATAGCGACTTGGAGTGATAGCGATGAGTCAAGTTCAAAGGAAGAAAATCAAAATGAAGCAAACTTGTACTTCATGGCACAAGATGAAGAGGTATCTTCTACACCTCACTTAGAATTTTTTTGATGAACTTCAAGATGCATTCTATGATCTAATGAAAGACTTTAAGAAGATAAACATAAAAAATAGAAATCTTAAAGAAATGAATCAAATCCTTGCAAAAGAAAAAGAAGAAGCACTTTATGAACATAATAAATTGAAAGATGAAAACAAAATCTTAAAGAATGAATTAGATAAATTAAAATCATTAGTTGACAAATTTACCTAAGAAAAAAATTATAAATAATTTTAAATAATTAAAAGAGAATTTATGGTAAAGCTAGCCTAGGATATAAACCCAAAGACAAAACAAAATTCTTAAAGAACTTTTTTACTGCATCCTCATCCATTAGCACTTCACATATGACTTGTTTTAGTTATGGAAAAATAGGACACAAGGCATTTACATGTAATACAAGAAAATTTAATGAAAAACCAGTTAAAAGGATTTGGATTCCAAAAGGAACCTTGACTACTAATCCAAAAGGATCCAACAATACTTTGGTATCTAAAACTATCACCTAAATTTCTGTGCAGGAATGCCTTGCAGCCAAGGGATCTAAATGAGAATGGTACTTGGATAGTGGTTGTTCAAGGCATATGTTAGGTGATAAGAAATAATTCTTCATCCTTAAAAAGAAGGAAGGGGGAGTAGTCACCTTTAGCGACAATGGTAAAGGCAAAATTATCGGTATTGGTAAAATTTAGATTACTCTATCTACCTTCATAAATAATATTTTGTTAGTTGATAACTTAAAACATAATTTGCTTAGTATTAGTAAGCTATATGATAAAGATTATAAGATTTTATTTGAATCATCCATGTGCATTGTATCTAGTTCCTTAGATGATAGCTTAAAGTTTATTGGATTTAGGCGTGGCAACATCTACATAGTTGATCTTAATTAAATCGCCATGAAGAGTGGTCAATGCCTAGTTGCTATGAATGCTAACATCAAAAAAACTAGTTGGCTTTAGCATCGTAGATTAGGACATGCAATCATGCATACTTTATCAAAATTACATAACAAAGATTTAGTTAAAGGTTTACCCAAATTAAATTTTCATTATGATCATATATGTTATGCTTATCAACTTAGAAAATAAACTAGGAGGAGTTTCAAATCTAAAAATGTGGTTTTAACTTCTAGATCTCTTGAACTAATTCACATGGACTTGTTTGGACCTACAAGGACTGCTAGTCTAGGAGGAAAGAAATATGTGCAAGATGTGTGCCCTAGAAGTCAGATTGGCTGACACTTATAATACACTTCTAAGATTAATTTTATAATTTTGACTATAAATTAATAAAAGGATTGTTTTCTATCATAGTATATATTTAAAATGTCTGTGATACATCCTTTGAGTTAATGGTAATGATAATTCATATTTTTAAGAGTTAAAAATTTAAAACATAAATTTTCATAATTAACTCATAAACTGCTCTCGATCGTAGGATCATCATGAGGATGGTGATCGATCTTGAAGGTTGGTGTACGATCGCTTTCTTAGAATAGACGTATCTTGAGTCTATGGTATGGAGATACTAGAGTGAGAGTATAGATACTTATTAGAGAATGAGGGCACTGAGCGTGACCATCTCGAGTAGTCATAAGGAAGTCTATCTTATCGTAGATGACTGACTCGATACTACAGTAGTGTGTATGGTTTTTTCACCTGAGGTGCATCGATAGTTCACCTTAAGAGTGTTATAGTTTGACTATACCATAACTCGGTCTCCTAGCCATTCAAAATTCTGAGGTGTATGTTGGCTATAGTATGTTCATTGTAGAAATTGGATTGCACCAATAGAGGATCTATCTTCCTTGATAGATGAGGAGTAGCCCTATGATAATCATGAGATTGAGTCCATAAGCCCATAGCCATGGTAAAATGAAGATGATAGAAAGAGTTTCTATTAGGATTTTATATTGGACTTGAATCAAATAATTAATTCATATGATGGATATTGGGTTTGACGAGTTCACCTTAATCCTAATCCAGTCGGAGCTTAAGATAGAAGAATTCAATCACACAGGTAGCTGCATCGAGAGGTTCACCTTCTTCTAATGGGTTGCCACCATATACTGCTAGGTATTACTGGTAGATTTTGGGAGCAATTAGAATGATTTAGATGATCGATCTTTCTAATTGTATGAATCAGAAAAATTTTAATCCATCGAAAGATGTTTCGATGATGTCGATAATAGAGATCGTGACATGTCTCATTACCATACAAAATTAAATCTAACTGGATCACACAAATAAAAATTTGGGTCTGGATGTTATCAATTGGACTAACCCAGTTCAATTGATTTGGATTAGATCCAATTAAGTTCAAGAAAATCATGCTAGTACATGCTGAGCCTAGCATTCTCCTTTTGTAATCATTTTGGTTCGCCTCAGCTAAGCCAAATTTATTTGGACTCACTCAGGAACCTTATCTTAGTCTGACTAGAGCTTGTCTAGATTCGAAAAGAATTATCTTAATTTATTAGATGAATTTAAGACAACATCTGCTAATTCTTATTTTTGGATGTAGGTCAACTGTTGACCCTGGACACCTGGATATGGGGCCATGTGTTATGCACCTATAGGAGAGCACTTGGGGCTCTTGTCTCCTTGCTAAAAGAGGCAAGAGAGAGGATGCATGCCACCCTAAGCATGCGCCCCATGTGAATAAGGGATGGAGTCCCATACAGATGGGACTCCAGGGTGTTTTGATTTGATCAAACACTAGGGGTGCCAAAGAGTTTTGGTTTATCCAGTGTTGGTGCCACCTATGTGAATTTTTGAAGGACTCTCATCTGATTGGATCAAATGACATCATCCCATCAATCAGATTTAGATCTGATTGAATGAAGGCCTCTGATTGGTCAGGATGATGTGGCACTACATGGCACAGTAGGATCTATTTAAATCCTATTTGCGCCTAGGGTTAGAGAGCTTCACCCTTTCACCATGCTATAGGGCTACCCTCTTCTATTCCATGCCACCCTCTGATCCTCTCTCTCTCTCCTCTCCATGCCCAAAGGAGTTTGGGCATGGGTTGAAGTGCAATCCAAGGAAGAAAGGCGCCCAGATCAGGAAGAAGGTAGCACTGTTGAAAAGGACGACTGCTGCTTCTTCAAAATAAATTTTGAAGAACTTCAAGATCAGATTCAGATCTAATTTTTGAAGAATTGATTTAGAAGAAGAAGACCTCCAAATTTTGCCCAAGTGGATACCGATAGAGGCCAAGTGTGTGCATGGCTCCTTCCAGAACCTCAGGATAGATCAGGATCATCATAAGATAATCTGATTACTCAAAATAAGATATAAAATTAAATTAGATTTTATTTTATTTTTAATCTTAATATCAGATCTTTAGAATCAGATCTGAGAGATCTCAGATATGAGATGTCTCAGATCTGATTAAGATTATAGAAAAATTTTTTGAAATATTTCTTCAGATCCAATCAGATCTAAATGTCCTATGTCAGAAAAATAGGATTTTTCCTTTCAACTAGTATAAGAGTAACATTAGCAGTTCATCAGATCTATTTAGATCTGATTTAATTTTTATTAATGATTTGATATTAAAGAATTTTAGATATCACATCAGATGTAATTAGATCTAAAATAAAAAAAATAAAAATTTTATGATTTAGATCTACAATGTATGAGATGCATGACTAGACTAGGAATAGAATAGTTCTATGTATAGTCTAGTATAATCATATTGTTAAATTGATGAAATATGATTATAGATCTATTTCTTTCTATTTTTTTATATTATAATTATTGTAACTAGATCTAAAAAATAAAAAATAAAATTTTTAATTTTTATATTATTCATATGAGATATGAAAGATGCATGCTTAGACTATTTATAGAATAGTTCTATAAGATATCTAGAATAGTTTTATTTTTGATATGATCAAATTTAAAATTTTATTTTTTAAATTTAATATGTGATATTTCAGATCTGAAAGTATGCATGATTGATTTATTTATGATATATGAGATGTATGCAAAACATGTACAAGTTAGATCATTAATTGTATATGCGATATATGATCTAATTAGTTTTATAGTAGAAAATTATATTTCTAATTAAGGTGTTCCCCATGGCCATCCGATCATAAGAATAAAGTAGGGTTTAAAGGTCCTCTCCTCTCATTTGATGGGGTGTTCTTATGACGTGTAGGGGTGCTACGTGTTCATCCTTAATCAAAAATCAAAACTTATTTTTTGCATACAGTGAGGAACCCAATCAAGAATCCAATTTATGCAAATGATGGATCTAACTTAACTAAGAATTGGATCAATATTTCGGACATAGTGAGATTCATGAATTAGAGATCAGATTTGGGTACACCATGATTAGAGAATTATTGGACAAGAGTTATCCACTCATTGATTGATCCATCATCAATAACTATTAGATGAGGTGGTGAGTTAGTTGGTGGGACCGCACCATCCATTAAAAATCAATAATCATGGAGATTTTTGCATCTCTACTAAGAAAGTATAGGGATCCAAGTAAATAGTGGAAGTCTAATTTATTTAAAAATAAAACTTCTAAATAAATTAGTTAAATCTAATTACAAAATCTAACTAGAAACTTTGACTCTCTATAGAAAAATATCTGTGACCAATCTACTAGCCTATATCCCAAACACCCATAAACTAACTGGATCCAACTACAAGGATTGGCTCCGAAACTTTAAAATTATTTTGGATTCTGAGAAGTTAACTCATGTGTTGGAATACGATCCTTCCATCTTACTAGCCCATCTATCCACTGATCAGAGAGCGTCTCTCGAGAAGTGGACGAACGAAGATAACAAAACCAGGTATTACATGTTGGGCTCGATGTCTGATGAGCTCTGGCACCAACATGAAGACATTAAGACTAGCCACCAAATGTTGGCTCACTTGTAAGAATTGTTTAGTGAATAGAGTCGTGCAGCCAAATATCAAGTTACTAAGAGACTATTTAAGGCTCAAATACATGATGGGCAGTCGGTCCAAGATCATTATCTGATGATGATCAAAAATTTAGAAGAGCTTGAGAAGCTCGATGTCAAATTAGATCAGGATCTCCAGACTGATATAATTCTACAGTTCTTAACTGATGCATATAGATAGTTTATCATGAGCTATCATATGCATAAATTTTAGAATACCTTGGCTGAGCTCATGAACATGCTGGTTACTACTGAGCTTTTTATGAAAGGTTCTAAAGGCTCAGTACTTATTGTGGAGTAGACTTCTTTCAAGAAAAGTCTTTTAGAAAGAAGAAGAAGTCCGTGAAGAACCAAAAGGTGGATGGTGGGAAGAAGAAGAAGGCAGAGCCGAAGAAGAAGGCCGCTGATAGAAAAAAATATTTTCATTATAATACTGATGGCCATTGAAAGCGGAACTACTCTTTGCACCTGGCCAACTTGAAGAACAAGAAGGAACCAAGTCCTTTTAGAGATATGCTCGTTATAAAATCTAATCGTATGGTTTTTTCTATATTCAATTGGATGCTTGACTCTGGTTCTAGTGCTCACTTGTGCACTTCTATGTAGGATCTCAAGAATAGCAGGAGGCTGAGGAATGGTGAGATGATTCTACGCATCGAAAATAGAGCAAGAGTTGCTGCTATGGCCGTGGAAATCTATCCTCCACAAGTACCATTAGAATTAGATTTAGTTCTTAAGGACTATTTTTATATGCCTGCAGCAAGTAGAAATTTGATTTTTATTTCATATTTAGCACAAGAAAGCTATGTAATTAGTTTTCTTGAGGACCATTGTAATATTCTTTATGAAAGAAATAAAATTACAAGTGATTTTCTTATAAATGATCTCTATCAATTACATATTGATGTTTCTATTTTTAATATCGAGCAAAACATGAATGCCATAGGATCAAAATGACCTAGGAATAGTCTAAATGATAGGTATCTTTTGCATCTTAGGCTAGGTCATATAGCTAAAGATAGGGTTAACAAATTGGAGAAATTCGGGCTATTGAGTTTGTTAACTTTCGAGTCATATCCGATTTATGAATCATGCCTTCATACCAAAATGACCAAGATTCCTTTTATAGGACATGGGGAAAGGGCCACAAACCTGCTTGCCCTAGTACATATTAATGTATACGACCCATTTGATGTGCCGGCTAGAAGCAATTATATCTACTTCATCATCTTTATTGATGATTTATCTCGGTACGGGTATGTGTATTTCATGCGACACAAGTCTGAACTTTTGAAAAGTTCAAGAAATTTAGACTCGAAGTAGAAACATAAAATAAAAAAATCCATTAAGATTCTTTGATCTGATCGAAGAGGTGAATACCTTAGTCAAAAATTCTTAGACTATCTTAAGGATAATACATAGTCTCTCAATGGACTCCACCTGAAATGCCTCAACTCAACTGGATTTCAGAATGGAGAAATCGGATCCTATTAGATATGGTTCGATCAATGATGAGTTTCACGGACCATCCTGAGTTTTTTTAGGGACATAGTCTGATGACTGCTATATATTTACTGAATAGAATTTTCTCTAAGATGGTTCCTACTACACAGTATGAGATATGGCATGATAAGAAATTAAGTCTGAGTCATCTCAGAATTTGGAATTGTCCGGCCCATGTCAAGAGACAACAGACAAACAAATTAGAGTTTAGGTCCTTTAGAGCTCGATTTATTGGACATCCTAAAGAATCACAATGTGATTGTGAGTCGACATGCCATCTTTCTTGAAAAATAGTTTATTCAAGATCGTAGCATCGGAAGATAGATTAGACTCGAGGAGAAAGTCTCTAATGAAAAATGAGCTAAGAAATCTATGGAACCCAATCAGATTGAGCCAACCCAAACACTACCTCCTCCACCTCATATATCAAGTAGAATTTCATGTCCGCCTAAAAAGTACTTAGGTACTATATCAGAAGACATAGAAGAAATATTTCTCATAGGAAATGGGGTTCATGGTGATGATCCCAAAATCTATGATGAGGCGATATCAGATATCGACTTCGAGAAATGATTAGAGGCAATGAGATTAGAGATTGACTTAATTCATTCGAACCAAGTCTTGACCTTGGTAAATCAACCAAAAGGTATAGTATCTATTAGGTAAAAAAAGATCTTCAAGAGAAAGATAGATGTCGATGGAAATGTAGAGACATTTAAAGTCAGGCTCGTAGCAAAAGGGTATAGTTAGCGTGTTGTCCAGAGGTAGCAACCCAAGAGGAGGGGGTGAATTGGGTTTTTATAAAATTTTATCCAAATTTAACTCTAAATAATTATATGCTTTGATTTTAATCTAAGTGGTAAGGATGAGATGTATATAATATGAGCAATGAAATTAAAATAATAAAATCAAACTATGAAAGTAAAGTAAGAATTATAAGCATGCAAAGTATATAGAGAGATAGAAAAAAAAAGTACAACACAAACACATAAATATTTATTGTGGTTCGGAGCAATCCATTCCTACGTCCACTCCCCAAGCTTTTCTTGGAAATTTCACTATAATCTATCCTTGATTATAGTGTGTTTGTTTTCCTAGGCTCACAAACAAACCTAGTTGGTTTTCATAGGAGCACCAACCAAAACTTAACACCGTTAGTTTTTTGAATTCACTAACAATCCAATTGCTTTTTCAGGATCACCAACCAAAATCTATAATGTCCAATTCCAGGCTTGGATGGGCCTAAATCCCAAGTTTCTTTCCCCCAAAAAAACTGGTAAAGAAATCAAAAAATACAAGTAAAGTTTCAGCACAATATAAAAAATAAAGTATAAGCTCTTTTAAATCCTAAAGAACAAGCTGATAATGTGCTCGATTAAAGCTTGGCTTTTCTTCAAATTGTGCTTGAGAGGATGTGGAAGATGTTGGAGAAGATTGCTTTGAAAGCTCGCTAAAATCTATGCACAACACTCCTCTCTTTTCTCTTTTCTTTGGATATTCAATGTTCCTCACAAAATCTAAAATATTCTCTCTCTAAATCTCTTAATCTTTTTTTTTCAATTGATTCTCCACCTTTAAATACCTTTAGAGAAGGTTGGGGTAAGAGTTCTAGCCATTGGGAGCTCTAAAATAGCCATTGGGATCGAAAAATAGCTATTGGAAAACTATCCATTGAAGGTTGTTGCGCAGATTGAGACCTCTTGATTTTTCACAAGATCTCTCGTTAGATTTCGAGTGGTCTCGATTCTGAATCGAGATGTCTCATCAAAACGGCAAGACCTCTCGAGAATTCTGCAAGATCTCTCACTCTCAGAGCACAGAAATTAAGTTTCTATCTTCTGAGACCAAGATGTCTTGAGTTCAACTTGAGACCTCTCAAAATCATGCTAGAATTGCGTTTCACCATGCCAGACCACTCGAGACCTCTCAAAAAATTTAGGACATGTCTCGAAAACTACTCCAAGGCTATTTTAAGAAATTTTTGCTTTCAATCAAGAAGATTTAATTTTTATATGAGTTCAACTTTATATTTTTCTTATTTTGGTCAAAGAGCTCTCTTTCTTCTGATTTTTGGAAGCTTAAGAAGAATCTTTTCTTGTAGATCTTTTCTTAAAATGATTCTTCAATTCAAATACCTAGAAAGACCTACATCCACTCATGAAACACATGGTTAAAAACTCAAACACTCAAACTTTGGCAATCATCAAAATCAATCATGGTGTCAACAATCTCTTCCATTTTGATGATGGCAAAAACTTTGAGTATATGCATAAAAATAAAATTTAATGTGTTTCAATATATTTACTAGCATAAATCATGAAGTAATGATATGCACAATTATAAATACACACTTCATGAAAACTAAAACCAAAACTCTTTTAACTTAAATTTGAATGTTTCAAGCAATATCATGAAATGTATAGGATTAAGCACATTTAAATAGCATATGCTCACATAGCATATACTCAACAAATCTTCTCCCTCGTTTTGACAACATCGAAAAGCTCATGGGAAGAAACATGAAAAATCATCAAAATCAATATCAAGATATTAAATTAAGAGATGTATCAAATTTATGAAGTCAAATTAAAAAAATCATCTCCCCCTTTAAAAAAAAAACTTAGCTTGAATTCAAATAATAAAGGCTCTCCCCATTTTTGAATAGATATGACCTTTTTAATCTAATTTTTAGATATGCATTTTCATGCTTTAAGAAAAAAGAATATTTCAAAAGATTTAATCATGAAATTAAGCATAATATGTACTTTAGTATTCAATCAATCCTTTTCTTAAAAAATTTTAGTTAATTAGGTTCAAAAAAAGTATGTATCGAAAATGTATCGAGCAAAGTAAAAAGATAGTATCAAAGCATAAGATTATCATATTTTCAAATTCATTGCTTCGAGTAAATATTACTTCAATACAAATAATTCATAAGAATTTTGCAATGCACATCAAAAATTTAGTATCAAATTCAAATTTTCAAATAAGTTTCAAATTTGAGTTTAAAAATTCATTTCTTGGAGTAAGAAGTTGTTTCAAATTTAATTTCACTCTAAATAGTTATCAAAAATGATATGGCAATCAAATTATGCATATCAAATTGAATAAATATGTGAACCTCAATTTAAGAAGATCATAAATTAGTTGATTGAGAATTTAAGATCAAAATTTATTTGTCTTCAAATGCAAATATAGATCAAATGAAATTTTCAATTCAAATCAAAAGTATAGAAAATATCTCTCTATCTTAATATAAGCTAATTAGAATTTTCAATCAAAGCTAGATAATATCACTCCCTTCTTTTTTTATAATTAATGCTGGATAAATTTACTTTTTAATTTTTTTCTCTTTCTTTCTTTTAAATTAAGCATATTAAACATGAATTTAACTACTAAATTCAGATTTTTAAATTTTAAATATATTTTTAAATTCAAAGTTCTTTTCAAATAGTTGATCATTTCTTCTTTAATAATTTCTTCTCCTTACTTTAATAAATAATGCTATTTTAAAATTAAATAATATTTAAAAGTATAAGCATCCATTAAGTGAACTAAGCATTTATCAAATAAAGCATTCACTCAATTAAGTTCAGAAAAATGTACGAGATTTTTTGAATTTGTCTCAAGAGATATCATATCAAGAGTATATCAATGTAAAATAGTTTTAAGACACTATATCCAATTCTTTTGCCCAAAAATAATACAATAAAATGCAAGACAAGAGTCATTTCAATAATACCAAAGAAATTTTTTTTTTTTGATACCAATTAAACTAAGTTTTAAATCAAATCATGATTTTCTTGGTTCAATACCATTTAAAGATTAATTTACAAATTTAGCTTGATACCAATGATTTTAGTTTTGAATTAAATCAAGATGATATGATTCAAATTAAATAGTTTAAGGATTTTGAATGATAAATCAATTTGAATTGATATCAACAAATTAGTTAAGGTAAATCATAAAGAAATTTTCAGTCATTCTTCAAAAAGATCATTTCTTCCTTTTCATAAGAAATATTAAGAAATTAGGTTTAGAAAAGGTATGTGTTTTTGAATTTATTTCAAATAATATCATATCAAACATATAGTTGTGTAAAATTATATTTGAAACAAAGACATTCTTCTCTTTTTTTCCATAGATAAATCAATCAAATACATGGCAAATAGCAAGCTATTTAAAACCAATTACTTAAAACTGAAGTCCTCATTAAATGTTTAGCTTTAAGGATAAATGATAACTTCCTTGAAATATCTTGCTTGATATCAACTTCAAAGGATTCAAGAAAATCATTTTTCAAATTCAATTTGTAAGTTTAGCATCCAAATAGTTTCATATGCAATCAAGCTCATAATGATTTAGGTTTTTCAAATAATTAAGGATCAAAATAGCGTGATACAAAGGATTGAATCAGCATGATGAATTTAGAATAAAATAAAGAGCTTAAAATAAATAATCAACATGATATACTAGTTTCAAGCGATACATCAAAACATTCAAGTCATAGAATATGATCATTATAAGCAATGATAAATCATCAAAATCAATCAAACATATATAATAATTATACTAATTAATAATCAAAAATATTTAATAAATAATGATGGCATGATATGAAAAAAGTTTAGATTTTACCAAGTAGCACCATCTATCTATTTTCATTTTCAAGGCATTCATAAAAATTTTCTTCTTTTAGCTTCATTGGATCCTTAGTATAACTGCAAAATTACTTCATAATTTTTGGTACCCAAGTTTTCTTGGGTCCATTGAAGTTAGTGCTCAAGGTTTCTTTTGAAACCCAAATTTGTCTAACCAAAGTATGGCCAATTCTTTTAAAATTGCATTCATAAATTTTTTGCCAATTTTATTGCATTTAAAGCATTTAATTGAATGATTTTTAGTTGAAGCTCTTGTGAAAATACTCTCGATATTTTACTATTTTCTTAAAATATTAAGATCAGTTTCTATTTTATTGAAAATAGCCCCATTAACTTTTACCATAGATTGAAGATTTTGAAAACTAATTGGTAAACTTTTCGGCAATAGGCTTCAAAATTTCAATCTCTCTTCTCAATTTTTTATTTTCTCCCAAAAGCTCTTTCTTTTCATTTAAAAGATTTTTCTTTTCTTCTAGGGAGGATCTTAAGATATCATTATCCTTTTTAAGCTTCATGTTTTCTTTAGCTAAAGCATTTTCAGATTTGATTCATTCTTCTTTTTCTTTTCTTTCAAGATATCTTCTTTTTTATTTAATAACTTATTCTTTTCATTAGCTAAAAGAAGATTAAATTTTTTGATTTTTTTATTTTTTAGCCTTAATTTTTTAAATTCATCCATTAAATCATTGAAGGCTTCAAACAATTCCTCACATATAAACTCGGAGGAGTTTTCAGAATTTACCTCATCCTCAATGGCCATGAGGCAAAGATTTTCCACTTTCTTTTCCTCATCCGAGCTTGAAGTGTCACTATCATCCCAAATTCCTAACATAGCTCTTTTCTTGATCTTTTTGGGATACTTTTTGAGTAGGGGGCAATCCGACTTGTAATGTCCCCTTTTGTTGCAATTATAGCATGTGACACTTTTTCTTTCATTTTCTTCTTTCTTTTTCATACTTCTCTTTAGGAGGAACTTCTTGAATTTGCTTGTGAGTAGCTCCATATCCTCATCATCATCTTCACTCTCTTCTTCATCTTCTTCTTCTTCCGACTCATCACCTTCTTCATGTTGCGCAATGGATTTGAAGGTGATGGTCTTCATCTTTCTTGGCTCTCCTCTTCTTCTTTTTGAACCATGTTCAACTCATGAGTCATGAGTGAATCCATTAATTCTCCTAGTGATAGCTTAGTGAGGTCTTTTGCTTCTTGTATAGCTGTCATCTTTGCTTTCCATTCCTTTGGTAAAGATCTTAAAACCTTGCAAATAAGTTCATAGTTAGTATAGATTTTGCCAAGACCATTTAGAGCATTAATAATATCAATAAATTAAGAAAATATTTTAAAATTTGACTCATGTTTCTCCATTTTAAACATTTCATATTTATGAACAAGCAAGTTGATTTTGGACTCTTTTACTTGGCTTGTTCCCTCATGAGTCACTTTCAATCTTTCCCAAATTTTCTTTGCTGATATACAGGTGGATATTCTATTACATTCTTATACATCAAGCGAACAATAAAGAATATTGATGGCTTTTGTATTTAATTGAGCCATCTTCTTATCAAATTTATCCCAATTCTTTTCTAGTTTGGGAATAGACACACCATTAATTTCTATTATGTGTGTGTGTGGTCCTCTAGTTATGACTCCCTACAAGTCATAGTCTAAAGCTTGTATGAAAATTTTTATTTTAGTTTTTCAAAAGGTATAATTTATGCCATTAAATAGTGGTGGTCTCGATGTGGATTGGCCTTCAACAAATAATGAGCCAAATGGGGTTGCCATGATCTTTTGCTTAAGACAGTTAGGTCAATAATCAATTACAGAGCACCTGCTCTGATACTAATTATTGTCCAAAGGTAGCAACCCAAGAGGGGGAGGTGAATTGGGTTTTTATAAAATTTTATCCAAATTTAACTCTAAACAATTATGTGCTTTGATTTTAATCTAAGTGGTGAGGATGAGATGTATATAATATGAGTAGTAAAAATTAAGATAATAAAATCAAACTATGAAAGTAAAGTAAGAATTATAAGCATGCAAAGTATATAGAGAGATAGAAGAAAAAAGCACAACATAAACACACAAAGATTTATAGTGGTTCGGAGCAACCCGTTCCTACGTCCATTCTCCAAGTTTTTCTTAAAAATTTCACTATAATCTATCCTTGATTATAGTGTATTTATTTTTTCAGACTCACAAACAAACCTAGTTGGTTTTCATAGGAGCACCAATCAAAATCTAACATCGTTAGTTTTTCGAATTCACCAACAATCCAGTTGGTTTTTCAAGATCACCAACCAAAATCAATAATATCCAATTCTAGTCTTGGACAGGCCTAAACTTCAAGTTTCTTTCTCCCAAAGAAACTTGTAAAGAAATCAAAAAATACAAGTAAAATTTCAGCATAATATAAAAAATAGAGTATAAGCTCTTTTCAATCCTAAAGAACAAGTCGATAATGTGCTTGATTGAAGCTTGGCTTTTCTTCAAATTATGCTTGAGAGGATGTGGAAGATGTTGGAGAAGATTGCTTTGAAGGCTCGCTGAAATCTATGCACAACACTCCTCTCTTTTTCTTTTTCTTTGGATATTCAATGTTCCTCATAAAATCTAAAAGATTCTCTCTCTAAATCTCTTAATCTTTTTTTTCTAATTGATTCTCCATCTTTAAATACCTTTAGAGAAGGTT
Source organism: Cocos nucifera (assembly GCA_006176705.1). Classification (NCBI taxonomy): domain Eukaryota; kingdom Viridiplantae; phylum Streptophyta; class Magnoliopsida; order Arecales; family Arecaceae; genus Cocos; species Cocos nucifera. The sequence goes on along the minus strand of QRFJ01006051.1, from coordinate 107,374 downwards.
GGAGTGAGAGTTCTAGCCATTGAAAGCTCTGAAATAGTCATTGGGATCGAAAAATAGCCATTGGAAAACTATCCATTGAAAGCTGTCCGCGTAGATCAAGACCTCTCGATTTTTCATGAGACCTCTCATCAGATTTTGAGATGTCTCAATTTTGAATTGAGATGTCTCACCGAAATGATGAGATCTCTCAAGAATCCTATGAGACCTCTCACTCTCAGAGCACAAAAACTAAGTTTCTATCTCCTAAGATCAAGATGTCTTGAGTTCAACTCGACACCTCTCAAAATCGTGCCAAAATTACATTTCACCATGCCAGACCACTCGAGACCTCTTGAAAAATTTAGGAGATATCTCAAAAATTAATCCAAGGATATTTTAAAGAATTTTTGCTTTCAATCAAGAAGATTTAATTTTTATATGAATTCCATTTTATATTTTTTTTATTTTGGTCAAAGAGCTCTCTTTCTTCTGATCTTTGGAAGCTTAAGAAGAATCTTTTCTTGTAGATCTTTTATTGAAATGATTCTTCAATTCAAATACCTAGAAAGACCTACATCCACTCATGAAATACATGGTTAAAACTCAAACACTCAAAGTTTGGCAATCATCAAAATCAATCATGGGATCAACACAGTGCGAAGGTATTAACTATCAAGATACATTTTCGTCAGTAGCTATGCTCAAATCCATCCATACATTGCTTGCTATGGCAGCCTATTTTGGTTACAAAATATGGCAAATAGATATGAAAATAATATTTTTAAATAGACATCTTAAGGAAGATATCTATATGAAATAGCCGCTAGATTTCACATCCAGTAATAATGATCATAAGGTATGAAAACTACAAAGGTCCATATATGAACTTAAGCAAGCATTTCAGAGTAGAAATGCTTATTTCAATGATGTAATCAAATCATTTGGATTTATCAAGAATGAGGAGCCCTATATTTTCAAAAAGATCAGTGGGAGCACTGTTGTCTTTCTCATACTGTACGTGGATGACATCCTTCTAATTAAGAATGATATTCTCATGTTGAAAATAGTCAAAATATAGTTGTCCAAAGAGTTCTCTATGAAAAATCTAAGAGAGGCATCCTTTATTCTGAGAATTAAGGTCTATAGGGATAGACCAAATAAGATGCTGGGTCTCTCACAGAAGATATATATAGAGGAAGTGCTAAAAAGGTTTAGCATGGAAAACTCTAAGATGGATTTAGTATCCTTCAGACATGGCATTTATCTCTCCAAGAAGATATGTCCTACCACACCTGAGGAGATTGAACGCATGAGCAAGATCCCTTATGCTTCGATAATAGGGTGCCTCATGTATGCCATGCTATGTGCATGACCTAATATTGCCCATGCTGTAAGTATCACAAGCACGTATCAGTCGAATCCGAATGAAGAGCACTGGACTTCTGTGAAATATATCCTTATGTACTTGAGAAGGACTAAGAATATGTTTCTAGATTTTGGTAATGGAGAACTTTAGGTTCAGGGGTATACAGACTCAGATTTTATGATCGACATAGATGATCGAAAGTCAACATCTGAAAGTTTATTTATTTGTAATAGTGGAGCTATTAGTTGGAAGAGTTTCAAGCAGACGATGATAGTAGATTCCACCATGGAAGTAGAGTACATCGCTACATCAGAGGCTACAAAGGAGGCAATCTAGTACAAAAACTTCATCGTAGAGCTCGAAGTGATGTCATCATATGCCATCTCTTTGTACTATGATAAAAATGGTGCCATAGCCCTAGCTAAGGAGCCAAGGTCTCACTAAAAATCCAAGCACATTGAGTGGCGATACCATCTCATCCGCGATCACCTTAAGAAGGGATACGTCGAGGTCAAGAGAGTCGATACTGCAGATAATGCGGCTGACCTGCTAATAAAGTCATTGAGCCAGCAGAAAATTAAAGCCCATCTTGAGAAGATGGGACTTAGATTTGTAATCAATTAGCTTTAGATCAAGTGGGAGTCTGTTAGATGTATGTCCTAGGAGCCAGATTGGCTGATACTTATAATATACTTCTCAGAGTAATTTTATAATTTTGACTATAAATTAATAAAAAAATTATTTTCTATTATAGTGTGTATTTAAAGTGTCTATGATATATTCTTTGAGTTAATGGTAATGACAATTCATATTTTCAAGAGTTGAAAATTTAAGATATGAATTTTCATAATTAACTCATAAACTACTCTCGATCGTAGGATCATCATGAGGATGGTGATCGATCTGAAAGGTTGGTGTATGATTATTTTCTTAGGATAGATGTGTCTTGAGTCTACAATGTAGAGACACCAAAGTGTTAGATATATGTGCCCTAGAAGCCAGAATTGGCTGACACTTGTAATATACTTCTAGGGGCAAAATTATAATTTTGACTATAACCAATAAAATGGGTTATTTTCTATTACATATGTGTATTTAGTATCTGTAATACATCCTTTGAGTTAATGATAATGATAATTCATATTTTCAAAGTTAAAAATTTAAGACATGAATAATCATTAATAACTCATAAAATTCTCCCGACTATAGGACATCATGAGGATGGTGATTGATCTGGAAGGTTGGTGTACAATCGCTTCTCTTTAGTAGATGAGTCTTGAGTCTACAGTGTGGAGACACCGGAGTGAGAGTATGGATACTCATTAGAGAATGAGGGCACTGAGCGTGACCACCTCGAGTAGTCATTAGAAAGTCTACCTTCTTCATCAATGACTGACTCGATGCTGCAGTGGTGTGTCTGGTTCTTTGACCTGAGGTGCATCGGTAGTTCACCTTGAGGGTGTTATAGTTTGACTACACCATAACTCGGTCTCCTAGCCATATGGAATCCTGAGGTGTATGTTGGCTATAGCATGTTCATTGTAGGAACTGGATTGCATCAAGATAGAATCTATCTACCTCGGTGGTAGAGGAGCAGCCCTATGATGATCATGAGAATCAAGTCCAGAAGCCCATGGCCATGACAGAGTGAAATAATAGAAAGAGTTTTTATTTAGGTTTTCACATCGGACTTGAATCGAATGATTACATCATATGACAGAAACTAGGGTTTGATGAGTTCACCTTAATCCTAATCTGATCGGGGCTCAAGATAGAAGAACTTAATCACACAGATAGCTGCACCAAGAGATTCGCATTCAGCTCTGATGGATTGCCACCATATACTGCTAGGTGTCACTGGTGGATTTTGGAAGCAATTAGAATGATTTAGATAATAATCATTCTAGCTGTTTGAATCAGAAGAGTTCTGATAGAGATCATGACATATCCCATTACCATACAGAACTGAATCTAACTACATCACACAAATAAGAGTTTTAATCTGATGATCATCAATTGAACTGATCCAGTTCAATTGATCTGAATGAGATTCAATTAGGTTCAAGAAAATCATGCTAGCACTCGATTAAACCTAACGTTCTTCTTTTACTATTATAAATAGTTATTCTGATTGAGCCAAAGAAGTTTGTGCTCAATCAGAAGCCTTCACTTGGTCTGACTGAAGCCTATCTAGGTTAGAAAAGGGTTGCCTTATTTTATAAGATAATACCTGCCATTTTTTGATCACCTATCATTTCTCGTCCTTTGACTTTGGTCAAAAGTTGACCTTTGACTGGTCAAATGTTGACCATTGATACTTTGACTTCTGTTCATGTGTCATGCACCATTGGAGAGCTGGTGGGGGCTTGTCCCTCTGCCAAAAATTGGCAAGGAGGAGGGCGCACGCTAAGGGTGGCGTGTGCGAGGCGCTCAGGAGTCCCTGTTGGATAGGGACTCCATCCCCTTATTAGATTCCGATTAGACTCCTCCTAAGAACCAACTTTGACTGATCTTAGGTGCCATCTAAGGATAAATCCAAGGGACTCTATTTTCACCAATCAGATTTAGATCTGATTTCACAAAGGGTTATGATTGGTTGGGATGAAGAGGAGTTGGATCATGCATAGTCTATAAATAAGACCCTACGCCCAACTCAAGGAGTATCTCCAAGAATAATTCTCTACACCCCAAGGCTGCCTCTCTCTTCCTCCTCCATGCCAGGTTTATCTTCTCCCTCTCCTCTCCATGCCCAAAGAATTTGGGATCTCAGTTGGTGCAATCTAAGCGAGAGAAAGGCGATAGAAAGCTAGAAGGCTGCGCTGCTGCAAAGGACAACTGCTGATCTTCGAAAGCTATTTTGAAGATCCTCCAAATCAGATTCAGATCTAATTTTTGGAGACGTGATAGAGAAGAAGAGGATCTTCAGATCCAATTTGAGTGGATATTGGTAGAGGCCAGGCACTTGCGTGGCTAGATCCAGAACCTTCCGCTGCTTACAGGATCATCAATGGATAATAGGATTACCCTACATCAAGATAAATTAAATTTAATTTAATTTATCCATATTTTATTTTAATTATTAAAATAATAAAAATTAGATCTAAAACATCCTAGATCTAATTAGATCAAAGAGAAAAATTTTTGAAATATATCTCTTGATCCGATCAGATCTGAACGAACCTGGTCCTGAAAAATCAGGATTTTCCTTCAACTGGTATCAGAGCCAAGGTTCTAAAGTATTTAGATCTAATTTTAAATTTATTTTAATTAAAAAATAAGTGATTTTAGATGTCACATGAGATGTGATCAGATCTGAAATCAGAAAAATTAAAATTAAATGATTTGGATCTAAGATTAGAAAATATGCATGACTAGTTCTAAAATAGAATAGTTCTATAGAATAGTCTTGCATGTTTTACAATTTAATTTGATTAAATCATATTTTAGATCTATTTATTTACTATTTTTTGATATTATAATTATTATAATAATATCTAAAAAATAGTAAATAAAAATTATTTAATTTTAAACATCATATGAGATATGATTGATGCATGTCTAGACTAGTTGTAGAATAGTTCTACATAAGTTGTCTAGATTAGAAGTTTATTTTGATTAAGATCAATTTAAATCTAATTTTTTAGATTATTATGAGATAATTTAGATCTAAAAATATGCATGATTCGATACATGAGATGTATGCAAAATATGCCATGATTAGATCTAATTTGTATATGAGATATATGATATAGATCTAAAACTATTTTGTAGTATTACATGTTCCTGATTAAGGCGTTCCTCTTGGCCGTCCGGTCATAAGAATGAAGAAGGGTTTAAAGGCCCTCTCCTTCCATTCCGATGGGGTGTTCTTATGATGTGTAGGGGTGCTGCACGTTCGTCCTTAATCAGAAATCCAAAACTTACTTTCTGCAAAACCCTAGATCCTGAAACCCTAGGATTTATTGTGCATATTTTATTTATGAACCCTACTTAATTAAGAATTAAGATTATGAAATATTAATTAGGTCTAAAATTGAGAATTTTAGATCTAAGACATATTCATAATACTGGGTTCGGGCTTGGGTAGCTCAATTAGGTCTAAGCGGTTGATCAAACCGAATCAAGAGTTGGTTAGATGGGATCAACAATGCTTAAATTGACCAGCCTAATAGGATTAAGTCTGGGTCAAGATCGAGTCACGATCAAGCAAGACCTAATTAGGCTCAGAGGTTAGAGTCTGGATTGTAGGCTAACCCAATTGGTTCTGGCTCAACAATTTGGTGTCTAAGGTAAGTTTGGCACATACGACCGACTGATTTTTAATTGGAAGCTACTCGACCTGAATGCATTCTTGTACGAGTTAATGGCATATTCCCTTCCACCGATCTCACTTACCTGGCCATATCTGTTGACACAGTTCTGATCTGAGGTGGTCAATAATCCGAGCTAACCCATGCCACTAGGTTAGTCATAATTGTTATGACTATGACAAGTCTAGTTTAATGAGACCTGAATCAATTCTTCCTAAGAAAAGATTAAGTCTGAGGTCTTCCACCATTGTAGATGTGCGGGCCCTTTTCCCGGGTTGATTGTTCTCGGCTGGATACAGTGGCTCAGTTGCACCGAGAAGATGCAACCATGTCTATTAGGCATTGGATGCTATGGGCTGGAGGATGAGTTGGGCTCAATATTTTGGATACGGTGAGAGACTCAATTAGGAATCCAGTCTATGCAAATGGTGGGTCTGACTTAACTAAGGAGTGGATCAATATTCTGGATACGGTGAGATTCATGAATTAGAGACCAAGTTTGGGTGCACCATGATTAGAGAATCATTGAACAAGAGTTGTTCACTCATTGGCTAACCCATCACCAATAACTGTTAGGTGAGGTGATGAGTCAGTTGGTGAGACCGCACCACCCACTAGAAATCATTAATCATGGAGATTTTTGCATCTCTACAGAGGGAGTGTAGGGATCCGAGAAAATAGTGGAAGCTAATTTATTTAAAAATAAAATTTCTAAATAAATTGGTCAAGTCATAATTACAGTATCTAACTAGAATCTTTGACTCTCTATAGAAAAATGTCTGCGTCCAACCCATTAGCACGTATCCTGGACACACATAGACTGACCGGACCCAATTATAAAGATTGGCTCAGGAACTACAAAATCATTTTGGGTTTCGAGAAGTTAACCCATGTATTGGACCAGGACCCTCCCACCTTACCAGCTCGTCCATCCGTTGAACAGAGAGCGTCTCTGGAAAAATGGATAGACGAAGATAATAAGGCCAGATATTACATGTTGGGCTCGATGTCTGATGAGCTCCAGTGCCAACATGAAGATATCAGGACTGCTCGCCAAATGTTGGCTCACCTGCAAGAGATGTTTGGTGAACAGAGTCGCGCAGCCAAGTATCAAGTCACGAAATGACTTTTTAAGGCTAAGATGCGTGATGGGCAGTCAGTCCAAGATCACTGTCTGATGATGATCAAGGACTTGGAAGAGCTTGAGAAGCTCGGTGTGAAGTTAGACTTGGATCTGCAGAACGATATTATTCTGCAATCCTTGACTGATGCATATGGGCAATTCATCATGAATTACCACATGCATAAACTTCAAAATTTCCTTGGCCGAATTAATGAATATGCTGGTCACCGCTGAGCTTTCTATGAAAGGTTCTAAAGGCTCAGTTCTTGCTATGGAATGGACTTCTTCCAAAAGAAAGTCTTCTGGAAAAGAAAAAGAAGTCTGCAAAAAAGCAGAAGGTGGAAGGAGGAAAGAAGAAGAAGGCAGAGCCGAAGAAGAAGGCCGCTATCAAAGAAAAGTATTTCCATTGCAACAGCGACGGCCACTGGAAGCGGAACTGCCCTACTTACCTGGCCACCCTGAAGAACAAGAAGGAAGGTCCTTCTGGAGGTATGCTCGTTATTGAGTCTAACCTTACGATTTCTTCTGCATCCAGTTGGGTGCTTGACTCTGGTTCTAGTGCTCATCTGTGCACTTCCATGCAGGATCTTGAGGATAGCAGGAGGCTGAGGGATGGAGACATGATCCTACGCATCAAAGGTAATGGAGCAAGAGTTGCTGCAGTGGTGGTGGAAACATACCCTCTTCGATTACCATCTGGTTTAGACTTAGTTTTGAAAGACTGTTATTATGTGCCTGCAGCTAGCAGGAATTTGATTTCTGTTTCATGCTTAGCACTAGAAGGCTATGTGATTACCTTCTTTAAGGACCATTGTAACATTCTTTATGAAAGAAATAAAATTGCAAATGGTTTTCTTATTAACGGTCTTTATCAGCTACATATTGATGTATCTATTCTAACTATCGAGCAAAATGTGAATGCCAAACGACCTAGGGATAGTCCAAACGATAGATATCTATGGCACCTAAGATTAGGTCATATAGCAGAAGATAGGATCAACAAATTGGAGAAAAATGGGCTATTGAGTCCATTGACTTTCGAGTCATATCCAACTTGTGAATCTTGTCTTCAAGGCAAAATGACTAAACTCCCTTTTGTAGGACATGGGGAAAAGGGCCACAGATCTCCTTGCCCTAGTACATACTGATGTGTGCGGCCCATTTGATGTGCCGGCTAGAGGCAATTTTGTCTACTTCATTATCTTTACCGATGATCTATCTAGGTATGGGTATGTGTATCTTATGAGACACAAGTCTGAAGCTTTTGAAAAGTTCAAAGAATTCAGACATGAAGTAGAAAAATAAACTGAAAAACCATTAAGGTTCTTCGATCAGATCGAGGAGGTGAATACCTTAGCCAAGAATTCCTAGACTATCTCAAGAAAAATGGCATAGTCTCTCAATGGACTCCACCGGAAATACCTCAACTCAACGGAGTTTCAGAATGGAGAAATCGGACTCTATTGGATATGGTCCGATCCATGATGAGCTTCACAGACCTTCCTGATTTTCTTTGGGGATACTCATTGTTAACTTCAATTTATCTACTGAATAGGGTTCCCTCTAAAACCGTTCCTACCACACCGTATGAGATATGGCATGGTAAGAAACCAAGTCTGAGTCATCTCAGAATTTGGGGTTGTCCGGCTCATGTCAAAAGACAACAAGCGGACAAGTTAGAGTTTAGGTCCTTTAGAGCTCGATTCATAGGATATCCTAAAGAGTCATTAGGATACTATTTCTACATTCCAGAAGACCACAATGTGATTGTGAGTCGACATGCCATCTTTCTTGAAAAATAGTTTATTCAAGATAGCGGCATTGGAAAGCAGATTAAGCTTGATGAGAAAGTCTCACAAGTACAATGAGCTAAGGACCAATTGGAACCAAATCAGGTTGAGCCAATAAGAACACTACCTCCTCCACCTCGTAGATCGGAAAAGAGTTTTCCATCCCCCTGAAAGATACTTAGGTATTATTTCAGAGGAAGTAGAGAAAATGTTCCTCGTAGGTAATGGTGCTCATGGTGATGATCCCAAAACCTACAACGAGGCGATATCAGATATCGACTTCGAGAAATGGCTAGAGGCAATGCAGTCAGAAATTGACTCGATGCACTCAAACCAAGTCTGGACCTTGGTAGATCCACCAGAAGGTATAGTACCTATTGGGTGTAAATGGATCTTCAAGAGAAAGATTGGTGCAGATGGGAATGTGGAGACATTCAAGGCTAGACTAGTGGCAAAAGGTTATAGTCAATGCGAAGGCATTGACTATCAGGATACCTTTTTCCCAGTGGCTATGCTAAAATCCATCCGCACATTGCTTGCCTGTTGCAGCCTATTTTGATTATGAAATATGGCAAATGGACGTGAAAATGGCATTCTTAAATGGATATCTTGAGGAAGATATCTATATGGAACAGCCGCTAGGTTTCACATCCAGTGATACTGATCACAAGGTTTGCAAGCTGCAAAGGTCCATATATGGACTTAAGCAAGCATCTCGGAGCTGGAACACTCATTTCAATGATGTGATCAAAATATTTGGTTTCATCAAAAATGAAGAGGAAACCGTGTGTCTTCAAAAAGGTCAGTGGGAGCGCTGTTGTCTTCCTCGTATTGTACGTGGATGACATCCTCCTTATTGGGAATGATATTCCCATGTTGACGACAGTCAAAATATGGTTGTCCAAGGAATTCTCCATGAAAGACCTAGGTGAAGCATCCTTTATTCTAGGAATTAAGGTCTATAGGGATAGACCGAATAGGATGCTAGGACTTTCACAGAAGATGTACATAGAGGAAGTACTAAAGAGGTTTAGTATGGAAAACTCTAAGAGGGGATTAATACCCTTCAGACATGGTATTCATCTTTCCAAGAAGATGTGCCCTAGCACACCTGAGGAAATAGAACGCATGAGCAAGATCCCTTATGCTTCTGCAATAGGGAGCCTCATGTATGCCATGCTATGTACACGACCTGATATAGCCCATGCTGTGAGTGTCACAAGCAGATATCAGTCAAATCCAGGTGAAGAACACTGGACTTCTGTGAAATGTATCCTTAAGTACTTGAGAAGAACTAAGGATATGATGTTGGTCTTTGGTAATGGAGAACTCCAAGTCCAGGGATACACAGACTCGGATTTCATGTCCGATATAGATGATCGAAAGTCGACATCTGGGAGTCTGTTTGTGTGCAATGGTGGTGCTGTCAGCTGGAAGAGTTCCAAGCAAACCATGATAGCAGATTCCACCATGGAAGCAGAATATATCGCTGCATCAGAGGCTGCGAAGGAAGCATTCTGGTACAAGAAGTTTGCTGCAGAAATTGGAGTAATGCCATCAGATGCCATTCCTCTATACTGCGACAATAATGGCGCCATAGCCCTTGCTAAGGAGCCGAGGTCTCACCAAAAATCCAAGCACATTGAGCGGCGATACCACCTCATCCGCGATTACCTCGAGAAGGGTTACGTCGAGGTCAAGAGAGTCAACTCCACAGATAATGTGGCAGACCCACTTACAAAGCCATTGGGCCAGCAAAAGATCGAAGCCCACCTTGAGAAGATGGGACTTAGACTTGTAGCCAATTGGCTTTAGGACAAGTGGGAGATTGTTAGATATATGTGCCCTAGAAGCCAGAATTGGCTGACACTTGTAATACACTTCTAGGGGCAAAATTATAATTTTGACTATAATCAATAAAATGGGTTATTTTCTATCACATATGTGTATTTAGTGTCTGTGATACATCCTTTGAGTTAATGGTAATGATAATTCATATTTTCAAGAGTTGAAAATTTAAGACATGAATAATCATTATTAACTCATAAAATGCTTCCGACCATAGGATCATCACGAGGATGGTGATTGATCCGGAAGGTTGGTGTACAATCGCTTCTCTTTAGTAGATGAGTCTTGAGTCTATGGTGTGGAGACACCGGAGCGAGAGTACAGGATACTCGTTAGAGAACGAGGGCACTGAGCGTGACCACCTCGAGTAGTCATTAGGAAGTCTACCTTCTCGTCAATGACTGACTCGATGCTGCAGTGGTGTGTCTGGTTCTTTGACCTGAGGTGCATCGGATAGTTCACCTTGAGGGTGTTATAGTTTGACTACACCATTAACTCGGTCTCCTAGCCATATGGAATCCTGAGGTGTATGTTGGCTATAGCATGTTCATTGTAGGAACTGGATTGCATCAAGATGGAATCTATCTACCTCGGTGGTAGAGGAGCAGCCCTATGATGATCATGAGAATCAAGTCCAGAAGCCCATGGCCATGGCAGAGTGAAATAATAGAAAGAGTTTCTATTTAGGTTTTCACATCGGACTTGAATCGAATGATTACATCATATGATAGAAACTAGGGTTTGACGAGTTCACCTTAACCCTAATCTGATCGGGGCTCAAGATAGAAGAACTTAATCACACAGGTAGCTGCACCAAGAGGTTCGCATTCAGCTCTGATGGGTTGCCACCATATACTGCTAGGTGTCACTGGTGGATTTTGGGAGCAATTAGAATGATTTAGATGATCGATCATTCTAGCTGTTCGAATCAGAAGAGTTCTGATCCATCGAAAGGAGTTTCGATGATGTCGATGATAGAGATCATGACATATCCCATTACCATACAGAACTGAACCTAACTGGATCACACAAACAAGGGTTTGAATCTGGTGATCATCAATTGAACTGATCCAGTTCAATTGATCTGAATGAGATTCAATTAGGTTCAAGAAAATCGTGCTAGCACTCGATTGAACCTAACGTTCTTCTTTTACTATCATAAATAGTTGTCCTGACTGAGCCAAAGGAGTTTGTGCTCGATCAGAGGCCTTCACTTGGTCTGACTGGAGCCTTGTCCAGGTCAGAAAAGGGTTGTCTTATTTTGTAAGACAATACCTGCCATTTTTGGTCACCTGCCATTTCTCGTCCTTTGACTTTGGTCAAAAGTTGACCTTTGACTGGTCAAATATTGACCATTGATACTTTGACTTCTGTCCACGTGTCATGCACCTATTGGAGAGCTGGTGGGGGCTTGTCCCCCTATCAGAACCTGGCAAGGAGGAGGGCGCATGCCAATGGCGTGCGCCCAAGCTTGAGGCGCCCAGGAGTCCCTGTTGGATAGGGACTCCATCTCCTTATTGGATTCCGATTAGACTCCTCCTAAGAACCAACTTTGACTGGTCTTAGGTGCCATCTAAGGATGAATCCAAGGGACTCTATTTCCACCAATCAGATTTAGATCTGATTTCACAAAGGGTTGTGATTGGTTGGGAATGAAGAGGAGTTGGATCACGCATAGTCTATAAATAAGACCCTACGCCCAACTCAAAGAAAAGAATAATTCTCTATGCCCCAAGGCTGCCTCTCTCTTCCTCCTCCATGCCAAGTTCATCTTCTCCCTCTCCTCTCCATGCCCAAAGAAGTTTGGGATCTCAGTTGGTGCAATCTAGACGAGAGAAAGGCGACAGAAAGCTAGAAGGCTACGCTGCTGCAAAGGACAACTACTGATCTTCGAAAGCTGTTTTGAAGATCCTCAAATCAGATTTAGATCTAATTTTTGGAGACATGATAGAGAAGAAGAGGATCTCCAGATCCAGCCTGAGTGGATACCGGTAGAGGCCAGACACTTGCGTGGCTAGATGCAGAATCTTCCGCTGCTTACAAGATCATCAATGGATAATAGGATTATCCTACATCAAGATAAATTAAATCTGATTTAATTTATTCATATTTTATTTTAATTAATTAGAATAATAAAAATTAGATCTAAAATATCTCAGGTCTAATTCGGATCAAAGAGAAAAGTTTTGAAATATATCTCTTGATCCGATCAGATCTGAACGAACCTAGTCTAAGAAATTAGGATTTTTCTTCACGAAGCAAGAGTGCAGATACTCATTAGAGAATGAGAGCACTGAGCATGATCACCTCGAGTAGTCATAAGAAAGTCTACCTTCTTATTGATGACTGACTCGATGCTGCAGTGGTGTGTATGGTTCTTTGAACTAAGTTATATCGATAGTTCTCCTTGAGGATGTTATAGTTTGACTATACCATAACTTGATCTTCTAGCCATTTAGAATTCTAAGTGTATGTTGGCTATAGCATGTTTATTATAGAAATTGGATTGCACCAATAGAAGATCTATCTACCTCGGTAGATGAGAAGTAGTCCTATGATAATCATGAGATTGAGTCCATAAGCCCATGGCCATGGCAGAGTGAAGATGATAGAAAGAGTTTCTACTAGGATTTCATATTAAACTCGAATCGAATGATTAATTTATATGATGGATATTAGGTTTGATGAGTTCACCTTAACCCTAATCCAGTCAAAGCTCAAGATAGAAGAATCCAATCACACAGGTAGCTGCACCGAGAGGTTCACCTTCGATTCTGATGGATTGCCACCATATACTGTGAGGTGTTACTAGTGGATTTTGAGAGCAATTAGAATAATTTAGATGATCAATCATTCTAATTGTATGAATCAGAAAAGTTTTGGTCCATTGAAAGGTGTTTCAATGATGTCGATGATAGAGACCATGACATGTTTCATTACCATACAAAACTAAATCTAACTGGATCATACAAACAAGGATTTGGATCTAGATGTCATCAATTGAACTAACCCAATTCAATTGATTTGGAATAGATCCAATTAGGTTCAAAAAAATTGTGCTAGCACATGATTGAGCCTAACATTCTTCTTTTGTAATCATTTTGGTTCATCTCGACTGAGCCAAATTTATTTGGACTCACTCAAAAATTTTATCTTAGTCTGACTGGAGCTTGTCCAGATCAAAAAAGAATTATCTTAATTTATTAGATGAATTTAAGACAATACCTGCTAATTCCTGTCATCTGCTAATTTCTATTTTTGGACATAGGTCAACTATTGACCCTAGACACCTAGACATAGGGCCATGTGTCATGTGCCTATAGGAGAGTGCCTGGGCTCTTGTACTCCTACTAAAAGAGGCAAGAGAGAGGGCACACACCACCCTAGATATGCGCCCCATGTGGATAAGGGATGGAATCCCATACAGATGGGACTTTAGGGTGTTTTGATATGATTAAACACTAGGGGCACTAATGAGTTCTGGTTTATCCAGAATTGGCGCCACCTATGTGGATTTTTGAGGGACTCTCATCTAATTGGATCAGATGACATCATTCCATCAATCAAATTTAGATCTGATTGAATGAAGGCTTCTGATTGGCCGAGATGATGTGGCACTGCATGGTGCAGTAGGATCTATTTAAACCCTATCTGTGCCTAGGATTAGAGAGCTTCTCCCTTTCACCATGCCACAAGACTACCCTCCTCTATTCCATGCCACCCTCTAATTCTCTCTCTCTCCTCTCCATGCCCAAAGGAGTTGGACATGGGTTGAAGTGCAATCTAAGGAAGAAAGGCATCCAGATCAGGAAGAAGGCAGCACCACTGAAAGAGACGACTGCTGCTTCTTCAAAAAAAATTTTGAAGAACTTGAAGATCAGATCCAAATCTAATTTTTGAAGAGTTGAATCGAAAGGAGAAGACCTCTAGATCTTGCTCGAGTGGATATCAGTAGAAACCACATGCGTGCGTGGCTCCTTCCAAAACCACAGGATAGATCAAGATCATTATAAAATAATCTGATTACTCAAAATAAGATATAAAATTAAATTAGATTTAATTTTATTTTTAATCTTAATATCAGATCTTTAGGATCAGATCCGAGATATCTCAGATCTGATTAGAATCATATAAAAAAATTTTAAAATATTTTTTAGATCCAATCAGATCTGAACGATCCTATGCCGGAAAAATAGAATTTTTCCTTTCAATATGGTCTTTATGATTGTTGATGGTTTTTCTTGTTTCACATGGATTTTGCTTTTAGCACACAAAGATGAAGCCTTTTTCATATTTTCAAAATTTTATAAAAAGATTTTGAATGAAAAGAATTCAACTATCATTTGTATCCATAGTGATCACGACACTGAAATTGAAAATAAATTCTTTAAAGAGTTTTGTAATAAGCATGGTATTGAATACAACTTTTCAGCACCTAGAACTTCTCAATAGAATAGAACCTTAGTTGATATAGCCCATACCATGTTGTGTGAAGAAAAACTACCCAAATATTTTTGGGTTGAAGCCATAACACAGCATGTTTCACCCTAAATAGAGTTTTAATTCATCCTGTTTTAAAGAAAATCCCATATGAGCTTTGGAAAAGAGAAAGATCTAATATTAACTACTTTCATATCTTTGGTTGTAAATGTTTTATTTATAATAATGGCAAAGATAATCTAGATAAATTTGATGCTAAGACAGATGAAGGTATCTTTCTTGGATATTCTTCATCTAGCAAAGCATATAGGATCTTCAACAAACATTCATTGGTTGTTGAAGAATCCATTCATATAGTATTTGATGAAACTAACAATCAATCTTTAAGAAAGAAAGATATTCTTGATGATGATGCAGAAATTCTAGAAAGTAGAATGAAGGAGATTAACTTGAAGTACAATACCATCAATAATCAAGAAAAATCAACAACTATAGAACATGAAAAGATTAGTGAGCAAGAAATGACTAAAGAGCATTACCCAAGGAGTGGAGGTATGCACACAACCATCCAAGAGAATTAATCTTAGGTGATCCTTCCATAAGGGATAAGAACTAGATCATCATTTAAGGATACTTTTGATTATCTTACTTTTGTCTCACAAATTGAACCTAAAACATAGCAGAAAAAATTCAAATTGGATGTTAGCTATGCAAGAAGAACTTAACCAATTTGAAAGAAATAATATTTGAACTCTTGTAGATAGACCCCTTGATCATCCCATAATTAGCACAAAATGGGTATTTAGAAACAAACTAAATGAACATGAAAATGTAATAAGAAATAAAGCTAGATAATCAAGAAGAAGAGATTGACTTTGATGAAACATATGCTCCTATAGCAAGACTAGAAGCTATAATATTATTACTTGCTTTTGCTTGCTATATGAACTTTAAATTATTTCAAATGGATGTAAAGAGTATCTTCTTGAATGGTTATATCACTAAAGAAGTATTTATAGAACAACCCCCTAGATTTGAAAACCATTTACTTTCTAATCATGTGTATAAATTAAATAAAATACTTTGTGGACTTAAACAAGCACCTAGAGCTTGGTATAAAAGGCTAAGTAATTTTTTATTACAAAATGACTTTACTAGAGGTAGTGTAGACACTACACTATTTTTAAAAAATGAATAGTGATCTTCTTGTAGTTCAAATTCATATAGATGATATCATATTTAGAGCTACTAATGAGGACCTTTGTCAAGATTTTTCTAAGTTGATACAGGATGAATTTGAAATGAACATGATGGAGAAGCTGACCTTTTTTCTAGAGCTTCAAATTAAACAATCAAAGAAAGATATCTTCATCAACCAAATCAAGTACGTCAAGAAAATGCTAAAGAAGTTTGGTATAGAGAATGGAAAGAAGATCGGTACTCTAATAAGCCCCTCATATAAACTCGATAAAGATGAAAATGGTAAAAATATAAATGAAAAACTCTACAGAGGTATGATAGGATCTCTACTTTATTTAACTGCAAGTAGGCCTATTATCTTATTTAGTGTTTGCATGTGTGCTAGATTCAAATCAAATCCTAAGGAATCACACTTATTAGCTATTAAGAAAATTTTTAGGTATCTAGTTAATACACATAACTTAGAATTATGGTACTTAAAACAATCCTCTATTGAATTAATAGAATACTCTAATGCTGATTATGGAGGATGTAGGATAGATTGGAAAAGTACTAGTGGCACTTGCCAATTTCTAGGGTTGAACTTAATTTCATGGTATAGCAAGAAGCAAAACTCCATAGATTTGTCAACGGCAGAGGCCGAATATGTTGCTGTGGAGACTTGCTATGCACAAATACTTTAGATTAAGTAATAACTCGAAGATTTTAGAATTAAATAAAATAATATTTTTATTAGGTGTAATAATACTAGTATCATAAATTTAATCAAAAATTCTATTCAATACTCAAGAACTAAGCATATTGAAATTAGACATCACTTCATTAGAGATCATGCTCAAAACAAAAACATTGTGCTTAAATTTATCTCAACTAAAAATCAACTTGCTGATATTTTTATAAAACCTCTAAATGAAGATAGATTTTCAAAAATCAGAGGTGAACTTGGAATTTGTGATCCTCTCTAAATTTATTTTATCTTGTATTTATTGAATTGTATTATATCTCCATCAAGTAAAATCAAGAAAATTCTATTTGAAATTTTATCTTATCTAAATCTCTCCTATTCCTAAGACATCTGGATTTTTATATTCAAGACATCTTGATTGTGATCCTCGAGACTTCTCGCCTCAAACTCGAGACTTCTTGATTTTTGAGACTTCTCATTTTTAAGTCGAGACTTCTCAAATATCACGGGCCTCTCTTTTAAGCGAACTTTCAAGAAGCCCTCTATCTCATTCTTCTTTCTCATTCTCCAAGATTTCTCGCTCCAAACTCTCTCGAACTCCCTCCAACTTCTTCAAATCTCTCGAATCACTATTCCATTACCCATTTTGCCTGAATCTGACACTCTAATGGCTCCAAAATGAAAATCCACCACTGACCAGAGATCGTCTGTCACACTATCAGTAGAAAATAGGGCAAAAAGGCAGCAGGACAGCACCCAGGCTTCACCAGCAGCTCCTTCCTCTCGTTCTCACCTATTCGTTGCCACCAAAAGTATTCCTATTGGATGGAAGGTAGATTTTGGATATTTATATCAAGAAAACTTTCGTATTGGATCGTGGTTATAGCAACAAGGTTGGAAGAAGCTCTGTTCACTTGAGGTAAACATCTACCCAGACCTTATCAGAGAATTTTTTTGAGAATATCAAATTTGAGGGAGAGTCTAGAGTCGAATCATTGGTGAAAGGGGTTCACATTGCTTTAGATGAAAGAAGATTAGGGCATTTGTTGGAAGTACCAAGGTTTGGGATTTGTTATTTAAATTTAACTGAGAAAGTTGAAGCATTGAAGTGTATTTTAGAAAGAGATGATGTAAATGACATTGAACAGTTAGTATCAAATCATTTTTCAGTAGAAATGAGACTATTGCACAATATAGTTAGTTACATAATTTTTTCAAAAGTTGGAAGACATGACTGGATAGGAAAGAAAGAGCTTGCAGTTATGTATTATTTGGTAACAGAAACTCCTATGAATTTTTCCTTCCTTATGCTTCAACAAATTAAAGATACTGCAAGTAAAAGCAAAGTGTGTCGACCCTATAGAATGATCTTTACCCTGATTTTCAAGAAATTTCATGTTAATTTAGAAGGTGAAGATTTTAAGGGACTTGCTCACATAGGCTATCTAAATGAAGGGACACTGCATGGAACAAAATTTTTAAAGAAAGAAGATAGGTGGGTAAGATCGAATGAGGAAGTGATTGCTAGAAATGAACCTGAGGAACAAAGAGCTCCACCTCCTCCATCCTCTCCTTCAGCTGCTGGTTCATCATTCACTATCCCTAGTTCACCCCACACACCTCAAGTTCATCAAAGCCAAATTCCTGTTCTGCCTCCTGACTTCAG
This sequence comes from Cocos nucifera, assembly GCA_006176705.1. NCBI lineage: Eukaryota > Viridiplantae > Streptophyta > Magnoliopsida > Arecales > Arecaceae > Cocos > Cocos nucifera. Next base: position 88,967 of record QRFJ01006051.1, on the reverse strand, counting down.
CTCGGATAGATTAGTAGAATAAATTATGGAGTAGGTTGTAAAGAAGATATCAGCAAAGATGACTGAACTGATCTTTGGACTAAAACATCAATTTCTGGTAAGCATTAAAGAGCAAAGAATTTCTACTGAAGGACAAACCGAGATGCTCAGTCAATAGATCAGTAACTTATCTCAGAGATTAAAAATTTTGAAGAAAGATCAGCATGGGTCATCTACACAAATGGAACTACTGATTTTTTAGACTACCAAGGTTGCCGGGAGAGTGGAAGAAGGCATTGTCACTCAGTGTACCAGTACAAAAGTGATCATCGCCTCTCTTTGAAAAATTATGGATAGTTTTGGAAACCTTGGGTCTCGGACTTCTTCTTCCTCTCGACCCACCCCCTCTCCTGGACCAGCCCCTCATCTTTCATCTACTAGACCTCGTTCAACTTTCAAACCCATTATAGAGTTCCTTTCTAATGAAGATTAGGTCTAGCTTTTTCTCTATCTATGTATTGAACTTTGGTTCATGTTGAGTATATTGATTGGATGTTTCTTTTTGTAAATCAATATAGACATTTGCTCATATAATCCTTCCTTTATAATGAATTGAATGTTTTGTATCAGTGTACTTCTCCTTGTGCAATGAATATTTCATTATCTTTTGTAATGAATTTGATGTGATTTTGATGCTAACAAAAAGGAGGAGAAAATATGTTTGTCAATCTTAATTAAAATACATATATAGGCAAAATGTAATAAGAAAGGATCACTTAACTCTTATATAAATCAAAAGAGCACACATTAAAGGGGAGCATTAATAAATGTTGCAAACTTAAGTACTTTAGAAATTAATCATTTTATATTAAAGAATTCTCTTGTATTTAAATATACATGCTATATATATTGCTTACATCTTTTTATGGAGTGCTTAATGTTTTATCATTATCAAAAAGAAAGAGATTGTTAACCCTCTAAGTGATTTTGATGATGACCAAAGATTAAAGCACATGATTACTGATAAATCTTTTCTTAAGTATTCCAAAAATCAGAAGAAAGAGAGCTCTTTGATCAAAATAAGCAAGAAATCAAATGCAATTCAAATCATGATCAAAAGAGCAATGTTCGATGACAAATTTCCAATGAAAATGGTCTTGAAGCATTTTCAAGATGCCTCCAAGAATTTTTGAGATGTCTCCTAGCAGTTGACATGCTGATGTGAGACTCTAGCATAGTTTCGAGAGGACTCAAGACAAGCTCAACTCATCTTTGTCTCAGAAGATAGAAACATCATTTTTGTGCACTGAGATCGAGATGACTCAAAATAATCTCAAGAGATCTCAAAGTCGGGCGAGATGTCTCTATCAAAAATCGAGAGGACTCGGTCTCAGGGGGCAAATTTTTCTAGAGAGTTATTTTTCGAGCACCTGAGAATGAGACATCTCATGATCAAATCGAGAGGACTCAAAGTCAAGCGAAAAGTCTCAAGACAAATCGAGAAGTCTCGAAACACGGTGACAACCTTCAATGGATAGTTCCATACTTTCTTTTTCATCTCCAATGACTAGTTCTTGCCTCCAATGATCAGATTTATGCTTTTTCTAGACTCTAATCATTTCAAGCATGGTGGGAATGGTCTAGATATAAAAGAGAAGAAGTAATATCTTTTGAAAAAGAAAAAAATGAGAGAAAAGAAAAGAACACCCAATTTTCATGAGCAGACCTTCTCAAATCAAGTTTTCTTTTAAACATTAAAGTGACCTCAAGAGCAATAACTCCAAACAATTAAGGAGGCAATCATCAAACTTCATTGACAACATCTCAGCTCATTTAAGGAGCTTTCCATGTTGTAATCTCTGAATTTCTTTCCTCTTGTATTTGGTTTCGGCAGGGGCTGAAACTAAGGGATTGAGTTTGTGCATTCCATTTGTTGGATTGTACTACCTTGATTAAAGCTTGTAAAGATTGCGGTTGGTGAACCTAAGAAAAAACCAACTAGGTTTTTGGATAGTAAATTGAAAAAAATTATTCGACTGTAATCTTGAGGGATTATAGTAAAATTTCCAAGAGGATTGCTTGGAGAGTGGATGTAGGTGCTGGAAGTGCACCAAACTTCCGATCCAAGTAAGAACAAGGGTTTGTGATTAAGGTAATAATTCTTTCTCTCCTATTTTATTTTTTAGATCTTAAATATTTATTTCATAACATGTTAATCGATCCCTAAGAGATTGTAGGATTAGATCCTAGCATGTTTAAATTAAAATTATTTTAATTTTATCTTTCTACTACCTGTTTACATGAGATGTAAAATTCTGCATGCTATCTCCTAGAAATCCAATACTTTTCATTTATAATTGTAAGGTTTAGTCAAAAATCCAGAGAACAACTTAAACTATAATCATCATAGATCTATACCTCGATATCTCTAGTGTCTATCCATCTACACTCATCCTATGTTTGATTCTACATATCATAATTCATCTACTAATGCTTTGATACCAAATTAATTATCATGCCTTTATCCCGAGATCATGAGTTAGGGATCATTGCAACCATCGAATACTTATAAGAAATTCTACTCATAAGTACATATAAGGCATCTCATCATGATATCATAAATAGATAACATAATAAAATTAAATAATAAATATTTAAATTTTAATTCAAATAATTGAATCAAAACTCACCATCAATAAAAATAATAATAAATAAATGTCTGACAAAGTCAACATCAAATAAAGTCTTGGATCAACTCTGATAAATCCTAAATCAAATAAGTAAGCTAACTCCATCTCTAATCGCACTCCCATAATGAATCCTTATACCAAGTTAATTTTCTAAATCTGTAAAAAAAGTAGAAACTTATCATAGCTAAATAGCTCAGTAAGTAGTGCATACCTTTAACTAAATAAATTAGACAATAATGATATATATATATATATATATATATATATGTATGTATGTATGTATGTATATCAATTTAATAACATATGTCCATTCAAAAATCTAGATCTCAGTGTATTCTATCATCAAATATTTGTACGTAGAATTGCAATTCATATAACTTATATTCAAAATCTCAATTTCATCAAATTCTCACATTCTTCGTTTCAACCATGAGCTATGACTATATTTTTCCTATGGCAAGGTCATAACATCTCATATCATATTATGGTGATTTGCATGTCATTTAGCAGCATGCTATGAATTATCTGGCAATAAAGTCCTTCAGAACTGCTAGTTTGCTGGTCTACTGACAATATAAATTCTTAGGACTAATCATTTACCAATATATTAGCCCCTATTGGTAGAGTTCTTTATATAGTCAACTTCACAATTCTTATCATCATCCAATTTCATATCTTGTTTCAACAATAATATCTGTAAATAATAAAATATCAATCAATTAAATCAAATCATTTGTTATGATTACACACCATCATCTTATTTCAAAAAGTATGGAATATTTTCAAAAGACAAAATACCTTCATCACATTCACATCATGAATTATAACAATTCAAGATTCATCAATTAATCAATTTATAAATTATCAGATAAATTTAGTAAAAGTAAAACATTACTTACCTCAAAAACAAATCCAACAATGAATCCAATTAATCTTGAAAATTCTTTTTTGGCCTGATATAAAATTATCATACTTCGATCAAAATTTTATTAAAATTATTTTAAAATAAAATTCCTAAAATTTAGTATCCCCACAAGGATTGCCTAGGTAATAATAGCATCCAATACTTTCGATTGGTCAATCTAAGCCACTAGGAAAATTTTTTTTTTTTAACCTAAGATCCAAGAATCCCAATAGAGAGGAAAACAAGAGAGAGAGGGTAGAGAGAGAAAATAGGGAGAGAAAGTAGAGAGGGAAAAAGAGAGGGAAGAGAGAGGATAGTGGGAATCCTTTTTCTTTCTTTTCTTTTCTTTTCTTTTTCTTTTCTTTTTTTTTTCTTCTTTTTCTTCCTTCTTCTTCATTCTTCCTAACATAATAGGGGACCTTGGGTCCCCGTTTGTTTCCACAGATCGAAGGCCACAACCAACATGGCTAGGCTTGGGAGTGGCCAGGGCGATGGTGGTGCAGGCAGGGGACCACAAGTTGGTAGTCGGTGGTGCCATCGGAAAATCAAGAAATATGGGCAAGAATCAAGGTAAAAATAGGGGAAATCAATTCAAGTCCCCTTTTGACAAATCCAATGATTGCTGACTAGAGTCTCAACACCCATGGGCTATGGAAGATGAGAAGAAAAATTAGAGAGGTTCTTACCCTTTTTCTAGCGTGCTATGGCCTTGATTCCAATGGGCATGATGGAAAATTTTTAGGAGAAGAAGAAGGCAAAGATGACATTTTCGATAATGGGAGGAGGCTAGAGTTGGTGGGGTTCAAATGGTGGCATGGCCCCTCTTTAAATAGAGCCAAGCAAAGGAATCTAAATCCTCCCTAGTTTTGATTTCTGCCGAGAAGTTGTGAGAAAGAGGACTCGACTCCCAATGGGAGTCCAATTCCTTCCACCCAACACATCCATGCACATGCTAGCCAATTTTTTTTTCTTTTTTTGAATGGTGCTTCAACATCTGTGTAGAGGTCTTGTTGGGCTCTTTTTCCATGGGACTAGGCCTAAATTAGGATTGGGATATTACATCTAGGCATGTCATCCAGGAGATATGCACTTCGATCCTCCATGTCATTAATGAGCATTATCGTATCTCCATGGATATCTACGATCATGGCTATAGCATCAACTCAAAAATCCTATCAGAAATGAACACATGATGGGTTTGCTCTTGCTTGTTCCTGCAAACTCATGGAATATACTAGTAGTTCTTATTCCTGTGTAGCTGCATTGTATGCTTGAAGGGTTGAGAAGAAATTAAATTCACTAGTAATAAAATTCAAAAGATGGTGATGCATTTCCAAACTCAATGGAGCCGATGCTAATGAACGGATCAGGACAAGCTGTATTTCTACCAATGCTACCATACCTTACTCTAGTGTAATATCTTCTTCTACCCAAATTTTATCGCAAACATCTCTGGGAAAGGAAAAAGACACGTACCCCAAAAGTAGACAAATTATCTCATCCACTCATTTGAGGTGAAGCATTCATCTCTATTTGAAGACTTGGGAAAATTTGGAGTTGTTGCTTTAAGGAAAGGAAAAAACATTGCCTTGGAAACACAATAAAAAAAAAATGCCAAAAATTATATAAATAAAAAAACCCTATCAACCAGCACTATGCCATGGTCGACTGGATTGGAATGGAAGACATTGGCCATCGATCGACTGAACTGATCGGGCTTGACCGTCGATCTCGATTTAAGGTAGTTGACCACCTCATGTGGCCAATTGATTGGACCATTTTGGAATGATGGTCAACTAACTAGATCGATCGAGTTCAACCGCTTGTCTCGTTATAATGTGGTTGACCACCTCAGGGGGACCAATCAACTATCCTAGCATGATACAGATCATGCAGTCAACCGACCCACCTGAGATGGTAAACTGCCTTAGACTGGGATGGGTGGTCGAGCCTGGTCGATTCAGCTGGTCAACCATCTAAGCCAGTCGACTGCAATTCAATGGCAATCGATTGGGTTTTTTAATTTTTTTATTCTTTTCAATTTTTTATTTATTTTTAAATTTTGGTGGTTTCGTTTCCAAGTCTTCATCCTATCTTATCAATACTATAAGGAACACAACTAGAACTATGGAGCACATATGTGCTAAGATCTGTGAGTTGAAAAAAGATTTGGAGTCATCTAGTGATATAGTGGTTGAGAATAAGTTCACTTTACATGGTTGGATGGTAGAGATTTGGAATCAGGTAGCTCAATTAAGATGTTATCTGGTGCTTCGAATGATATAGAAAAAAAAGTTAGAAATATTCACTATTTCGGAGGAATGAACCGGCATAAAAAAATGAGATGACAAGTGGTTCAAGTGCTAGCACCTATTTGGATGGAGGCAAGCAAATATTGTAGGAATAACAATCTGGTAATGAGAAACTAGCACCTAATATGGAACTGATGTTACTTAAGCTAAAGGAGATATCTGCTAATCACCACTATTTAAATTCATTGCCGGTCGATCGCCTGATCTAGTTGACCATTTTTGTTAATTTTTATTCTTTATTTATTTATTTGGTGGTTAGTTTCTAAGTCTTCATCTTATCCTATCAATACCGAAAGGAACACAACTAGAAATATGGAGCGCATATATGCTAAAAGGTCTATGTGTCGAAAAAGAATTTGGAGTCATCTATTGATATGGTGGTTGAGAATAAGTTCACATCACATGGTAATGAGAAACTAGCACCTGACATGGAAATGATGTTACTCAAGCTAAAGGAGTTGTCGTTGATCACCAGCACATAAATTTATTTGCCAATTAATGCAACTGAGATAGTGTGATCCCATATGGCTATCCCTATATAAGTGCATGAGAATAATACACAAGTTGAGCATCACAAAAATAATGTATAAGTGCATGAGAATAATGGTGTTAATTAAAACATGATGATTTATAAGAAATCTCAAGTTGAAGATAAATCTGGTCAAAATATATGATTTCATTTGACAATTAGTTAAGCACTAAAAAAAGAAAAATATGCTTACAATAAATCAAATTATATTACTCTAAAAATTTTTATAAAAAAAGATAATGCATCATCAATGGAGCATCATATACTACAACTAGAAGTTAGAGCTTAATCATCCGCTGCAAGTCATGTAGAGACGAAGGAAATTGACAATAAAATTTTGTATGAACTAATCAAATCATGCAAGTCTCTCATCTAGTCGCCTCACCATGGATGCCTCCAATGTATTAGTCCATGCATCAATCCATGCTGTGAGAGATCTCCAATGCATCCATCCGAGTAGACAATGCATGTAGATCAAAAGAGTACTGATTAGACTTCATATGCTATGTAGGTTGAGCAGAATGTCTAGGCTAGTCTCATTGGCAGGTTGACCTTCTTCTTTACTATCACTTTCTCCTTCATGTATCTTAGCTATATATATCTTTATACCCCATCAATAAATGTATAACCCATACACCTTAAAGATAAGTGAATGTAGGTATTAGTCAGTCTGAGCTTAATAACTTCATCATCATCAGTAATAGGAATATCAAAGGCCTCAAATATAGCAATCATAACAGCTCTATAGGATAAACAAGCATTTGGACTTTAAAAGCATTCATTCATATAATGTATCATTAAATATGGCAAATTAACTCTACTATCTAAAAGAATTATTTTGAGGATATAAATATCTAAGTATGATACATTATCTCTATGATCTCCTCTAAATAGAAAATTAAATATAAAAATATGATGAATGAGTCTATTTTCAATGGGCAATAGATGTAAATTAGGTTTAATGGTTCGAATTAAAGTATCATTCTTAAAAATAGTTCTAATATAGACATATAATCTAAACATCGATGATCCAACAAGTGCTATTGAAATATTTATCACCACATGATGGAATGCCCAAACTTTAAGACTGCGGTAAAATTTAATAATCTTTCTTTTCACATACGATGAAATAGAATAAGTTGAATTGTCAAAACTAAAATTACTATAAAAATATTGAACTAAAGTAGGATAGGTTGACTTGTTCAATGTTATCATAGATAATCAACATATCCTTTCAAATAAATATCCAATTTGAAGGATTTAAATCTACTATCCTTCCCCTTACAACTTTTCTTTTAAAAAAAATTAGATCTAAACTTTCTACAACACTCATTATTCAAAAATAAATATTCTTCATACTTATGTAAAGGTTGTTTCTCCTTTTCTACTTCAGCCCTCTTTGCTTTCGACATACCTCCACTCATTTGTGAAGCCATTAGGTTGATTTTAGGATGGGGATAAGGGTTTGGGTTTGGGATAAATTAGAATAGGAAAGATTTCTCAAAAGATTTGTTAGATTAGTAGGGAGCAAAAGGGTTCGAATGGGGTTAAATAAAATTAGAAATCATGGATTCAACTCATAAATTCTTCTGACTTGGTAGTTGAAATCATGGGTTTAATCTACGATTTCACAATAAAATCATGGTATAGGCTGAAGTCACGATTTCTTTGAGCTAACTTGGCAATCGAAATCGTTGGTTCAATCCACGATTTCTTCTATGGCAGTGAACCCATGATTTTCCAACTTCCGTAAACCAGTAAATAAGTTTGATTTTATGATATTTTCAAAATTGATTATTAAAAAATAATATTTTTTTAAAAAAATTCTGGGTCCCGCTCCTGTGCTTTTAATATGGATAATTTTCATTTGGTAATGGATACCAATCCTTCAGATGCCCTAATTAGATCCTGCACAGTGACCCCAGCGAGCACTAAATATGAGAGCCTCATACTTCTGCCATGGAGATTCCCGGTGGAAACATCTGCAACTACATTTTCGCTCTTAAAGTACCTTTTAACCAATCTACCAATGGTCATCCAAGATAATGAGATAAAATAACCTCGAATACTTATAAATAGGATTCCTCATTACCATATAAAAAAACCCCATTACCCAGTTACAATTTTTTTTCTTTGCTTGGTCACTTAAAAGCTAAAGGAGAGGCCGTGGGAGATGACCTTTTCCTGGACCGTAAGTCCCTGTTTAGAAAGCCAAGAGACAGGTTGATCATTAGCCACGATGCTAGGTATATGCACGATTAAATCATCCATTTTGCCCATCCAATCGATGCCGTTTGCTCATATTCATGAGTAGCAGCCAAAATGGACACCAGACGGTTGAGTGGCGTTCCTACTTTTGCTTTTTGAAATTTCTTTTCCCAATCTGCTCAAGTATCTCCGTGATTTTAATGGAAAAAGAAAGACTTCAGTAACAAGAAGGGTAACAAAATTCATGCAAAATCAGTGGACATACTGGGGCCGAGAGAGAGCTAGCGTAAGATCACGGGTGTTCATTTGCAGCCTCACCGATGGAAACACTTGCACTCCCCATTTAATAAATAGTAGCTTTATATACTTTAAGTTCTGCCCTGCATCAAATATCATGAAAAAGTTAATCAACTTTTCCAACCCATCATAAGTTATTTTTCCATTAGCAACATTTATCGAAAAAATCTTACCCACCTAAACAGACAAATCATTTTTCCATCAATCAAAAAAATAAATTATTTATTTTATTCCTAAAATACTCCTAACCATATAATAAAATTATTATATTATATTATATTATATAATAATATAATATATTATTTATTAGCATATAATATATTATTATGTTATATTATAATACATTATTATATAATATTACAATATAATACACTATACTATTATTTTATTATTATATAACTTATTATTATAAGATAACTTATCATTATAATATAATATATTATATTATATTATAATAAAATTTTATATATATATATATATATATATATATATAAAATAAAAGATATTATAAGAAATATGGATAGATCTTTGCATCTAATGCAAGAAAATAATAATATTAAAAATATAGATAACAAATTTTAAAATTACTTTCTATTATATAAAAAAATATGAATAAATTATTTTTTATTTAAATGTTGCATAAAAAAAATACTTATTCAAAAAATAAAAATTTTCAAATTATTTTTTCTTTAAAAAATCGACCCTTAATTTTCTACAAGATGGTCCTGCCTGAACGCTCAGGATGGATACCTCAGCCTAGTGTTCCACAGGACATCCTGCCGCAACTCAACTCCATGAGATAACCGCCTGTCTTCCCTTATCTATCCATGTCACCATGTAATGAGAATCTCACGAACAAAAATAAATCAACCTAGTACGAAGAATAAAATAAGAGCAGTTTGCATGAAACATGCTAGCTGCAACAACTCCTGCTTGCCCTAAAGTTAAATATAAAATTATTGCAATCGCATCATAAATCAATCTAGTCAGGCTTTTGGTAACAGTACTCGGTTCAAATTCTCCAAGACACGATCAACCTACCATACATTCTTGACCAACAGCAAGACCTTTGAATGAAAAATAGCCATGATACAACTACTCTACCAGGTGGTCTGCTGCATGCTAGTAGGTGAAGCTATAACCTAGCTTGGCTTTCTTGGCAGAAGAAGTGATGTTCAGTAAGCTGACAGCAAAACACACCTCCGAAAGCTGCATCGTTAGTAGTTTAAAATAAGAGCTGATAGATCAGACGCCGCAGAAGAAATCTGCATGGGTATTCTGCTTATTGACGAACACCTTGGGACTCATGTTCCACTTCCTCTGCATCCTCAAATCGCTGATCATTGATTTGGAGCTGCAGTGAAGTCAAATGTGTAACAAATTAGCAGCACATAAAATTAGTAAAGCACCTCTTGCATAAGAGGCAATGCTCATTTCTAAGACAAAATTGTTGTGACGCCTGAAAAGAGCCTCAGAAAATAACCCAGTTTGTCATGATTAAAATCCTTCTTGCTAACTCAATATCTTAGGCTTGGAGGACTTCTGTGTCACTCACTATGCAGTAGGCAACAAGTGCAGTCAACACTCAGAAGAGGTAAAATAAGGAAAAATAATTACTAATTTAAAAAGCAGCAAGCTGTTAATAATAATATGTTATGTGTCCAAAAAAACATTTCATACCAGCATCATAATGACGTAAAACATTACGAAGACAGAATACTTACCGATTGGTAATGGAGAAGCAAGATGACAGAATTTGCACATGAATTACTAATAGTCACCAAAAGTACAAACAGCCTCACTTAACCCGCAAGCAGACCATTTTAGAATAGATGCACAAACAGAATTGGCATGACAGAAATCCTTCCAAGTCTCATCTGATGACATCAACCAAATCACCTCACAACTTGAAAATTGACTTGCAAAAGTTATACTGTTATCGTATTTGAGAATATTATCTATCATATTTCAAGAATCTCCTCAAACAGATAAGTATATATTGATAAACAAGAGAGCTCAACTTAATCAACTACAGTCAATACAGTCAGAGTCTCTGCTCCAGGCTACTCAATGCTTGTTATGGATGCCTTTTAGTCCCATCATATGGTTCAGATATTTAAAATATAATCAGATGCCCTTGTTCTATCCAGAAAGCTATATATATATATATATATATATAAGCAAGAGCCATTTTGAATGTCGGATCTCTTGATGCATTAATAGCTTTAGTGTTTTAGAAGGCTGCTGCAATTTGTGGGCAGTTAAGGGACTCCATGGTGCATATACAGTATACAAGCTGCATATGCAGATGCACATATAGATTTTATGTTTAACTATTTAAGAATAAATATAATACATTAAATAAAATAATAGCAATATTCATGATATTAATATCTTTTCTTTTGGATGTATAAGAACAATATTAATAGCAATAACTACAAACAATCATGCTTATTGCTTAATATCTAATACCTAATAGCAATAGTTACGACATAATCAATATTCGACAATGTAACTCAATCAGCCCTTCTGAAACACATCAAATCCAACAATTAGCTTGGATAAAAGTGCTTTCCCAATTTCATTTACAAGACGTTGAAGTTCCACAGCACTTCAAAAATACAAAACCAAACAGCAAGCAACTTTTTATTAAAAGTTCTACTAGTGAAAGCTCTACCACCTACAGCAATGTCAAACAGGTTATTGTATGCAAATGTTTGGGATTCTCTTCAATTTCTATGGAATGCATCTATACCTGAATATCCTGAAAAGACTCACGAAATAAATGCAATAATTCAGGTGGTCCGGAACCTGAATGTGTTGTATGTCAGGGACTCTTTTGCATGACTATGCTTATCAGGTCCGAGCAGGATGTGCAGGGACCTGTTTGCCACAGAATTGTCTATGTTTGCAATATTGGGATCACTAAATATAGAAAAACACATTTTTGTGCCCACCTAAATCTATTTTCTTTTCTTGATAATTTTGAATTTTGTTAAAGCCTTTGTTCTATCATACATATATGCTTAACATTATTATCTTGTTTTATACTAATTTGTTTTGCATGTACATTGAAAAGTTGTGAATAACTATTCATGTTAAAATTTTCCTTATTATGATTGTCATTGCATCCTTGTCATGGTAATTATAAAACTTTTTCCAAGTAGCTCGAGATGTTTAAGCATCTTCTAGAGAAGGTTCCCTCTTGTATCAATCATTGGTCTTGTACCAAAGGTTAAGTATGGAACTGAGAGATAATGAGCTCAAGTTCATGATTTCAATACATGTATGCTCTTTTCTCATGTAGCATATCATTATTTCTGCCTAAAGGTGCCATCTACAATTACATGCTGTGTAGAAAAACCTTGGGCTACATGTTTGTTGCTTGTCTTTTCTCCCAAAAAAGATTAACAAGATTAAGACTCAAATGTTTTATTGAAATCTATGTGTAGGAGATTAATACTCTTACACACCATATTCTATTATTGCTCCATTCATTTCATGTCCGTGAATTGCAATATGGATTTGTCTAGCCATCTTTTCAAGGTTGTTTTTCAATAGGTCAAATTATTCAACATGGAGAAGTTAGCTTGAAGCCCCTCTGGCTTATCATGAATTTCAGTGGGCCTTAGAAGCTCCCACCTTTGGGATCTAAGCCTCATGAGAGAGCAACAATTGGCAGATTTCTAACACTAATTAGAGCATCAATTTGATACCCCAGATTTTTAAACAGCAAGATAAGACACGCAAAATCTGAAAATACAAGATCTACATGTTTCCTAATTCCAAACAAATCAAAAACAATCAATAAAATTATGAAACACATACCAGAAACTTTCATCGTAGAGTGGAATACTTGCGACCTATAAAGACCAGGGAAGATCAACCTAAGCTCTTTTCCAAGGGAACAGGTAAACTCGTGCCTGAGAAAAAAATGCTAGTAGAGGACTCAGCATCCAGACCCATCTATAGCTGTAATATGGCAGTGGTGTGAGACAGGAGCTCCATGTATATCCCCCAGAGGAGAGGTGGTGCTGCTCCACCAATCGGAAAGAATATAAAAATGACCGGTCTCTAGAAAGTCCTAGGTTTGACGTACCAGCACATACAATCCTATACAAGATGTACCATACCATGCTAGTACCAAATAGAAATTCCATATTGAGAGCGTACCGGGTCTCGGTAAACCAAAACCGAATCCCCCATATCAGGAATTCCGACATTGTATTAGCATGATACCGATATGAGTTCTGATAATGAGATTGCAAGCATCACTAAAGACAGAGATCAGCTACGTTTAATTATGACCAATAAGTTGAGCCTTAGGCTCAAAAATAACTTAAAAGAATCCTCTCAATAAGGCAAAAACTCTCATAATAAATCCCATCAGCAAAAATTTAGTGCAGTCTCCAAATAAGGGTGACCAAGCATGGAACCCAAAAGCCAACAAATAAACAAAGCACCATGCACCCATCACAGAGCAAGGATATTAACGACAATGAGCATATAATAAAAATTAATTGCTTCATGTATGCCATCACCATCTACTTTCAGAACCTCCTAACTCAAGACCAAAATTTCAAAATTGAGCAACTCACACTATTATGTCAATTTGCAAAAGAAAATCAATTTTGAAAAATATGAAAACTATGAGAACTAATTTATCGGAACATGGTATCCAATAACCTCCCGCTTGGCCTATAGATTAACTATTATTATTTTTATAAAAATCATTTTATTTTAAATCAATTCTGCAAAAATAGATAAGGTCCCTTTATTTTGTGCAAATTCATGGAATCTTTGAGCAATGGACTAGAAAACACTTCTTCAAAAAAGTACCCACATAAACCCAATCGTAAAAGACGCATGATTTCAACATGCTGATGACTCCACGTCAAAGTACAGTTACAATCAAAGTCAAGCAAATACAAGTATAATAAATGGCATAACAATACATGCTTGGATAGCAAGACACTTTAAATAAATATAGTAGTGAGAGACCCTAGTGTCTTTTTTATCTAATGTCCTTATGCTTCACGTCTAATAAGACATCACTTGGATGTATAAATTGTGGTTAGACACACCACATCCTAGTAAAAACACCATCCCAAAGCAAGAAGCATACTAGTAACACCCAATATACCTTTAGCTCAAGCATTTCAAGAATCGCTCAAACTGATCACAAGGTCCTTTTGTAGGCGGTTGTAACCATCCTACCTAATGATCTACGTGGAAATTTATAAGTATTCAGTATATGTGCTAATTTTACAAAAATAAAATCATGAAGGTTTACAATGTAATACAAATTAACCAAATCAAAAGCTCCCACTTGTCAAAATACATCATCGACGAGTTTTACACCAAATGTGGCACATGCTCCTTGGAGACTTTTATACAAGGCCCTAGGTAAGCAGATTTACATGATTGCCTTCTAAAGAGAATCAATTTATAGTAACATGTTTTCCTCAACTCTATCACATATATAATGATATTGGAGTTCAACGTTCTTTGCTTTAGTATTGAAATTTTGCATCCTTTGTAAGATAGACAGCAGCATTATTATCACATAATATTTTCATTGGCCTATTAACATGATCAACAATTCTAAGATCCAAGAATAATATTTTAGCCACATTGTTCATCTGCTAACCTCAGAACAAGCTACATGCTTGGCTTCCATAGTGGATAATACTACACAGCTTTGCTTCATACTATGCCAAAAAAATAGCCCCACTGGTTTTTGTGAAAAACATAATCTAAGGTTGATTTCAAAATGTTCATTACCATCTTTCCAATCTGCATCATTGTAGCCAAGAACATTTAGGCCAAAAGAGCCATCAAAATGTAAGTATGTAACTTTTAGTCCCCAAATATCATGTGATTTTGTTGATAGCTCTCCAATGAGCCATTCCAAGATTACCCTGATAATTACCAAGTAATCCCACAGCAAAAGCAATATAAATATGCGCGCAGTTCATTAGAATTACCAACAGCACATGCATAAGGTCTCGGCGCACTAGTTGCCGTTCAAAATTATTCTGTGGACATTGGCCAATACATAGTTTATCTCCTTTAACAAATGCAAATTCACCTAAGTAACATTTTTCTATTCCATATCTCTCTAAAATCTTATCAATATATACTTCATGAACGGCCAATCAATCAATGCCTTCTGTCATGAATGATCTTGATGCCCATGATATATCAATCGTTGACTACATGTTTCATTTCAAAGACACTAGAAAACATTTTCTAGTCTATCTAATAAGAGAAGAAACACCATTGCCTACTAACGAAATATCAGCTATATATAGCATCAATATTTGGACTTTGTTCCCACTAACCTTGAGATACACACAATCATTAACCACATTCTCTTGGAAACAAAGATTTGTTATCATCAAATAAAATTTGAAATACCATTGTCTAGAAGCTTATTTCTTGATTTCTTTAATCTGTAACTTTTTATTCAATTCCCCTGTCCATGAAACTTTCCGCCCGAGTCATGTATATCTTCTAAAACTCCATTTAGAAAAGAAAAGTGGGTATGTTGAAACTATATTCCTCAATGTGCTTACTAGGGGTGCACATGTTTGTGTTGGTTCACGGTCAATGGTCAATCCAAAACCAACTCAATCCCAATCAGATATCTATTTTCTGCAATCAAAACCAACCTACACCAGTTTGGTTTAGATTGTTTTTCTAGTTATCCAAATGTAAAATAATAATAATGAAATAAAATTTATACATACATATATATGTGTGTGTGTGTGTACACACACACATGCATGTGTGCACACACACACACACACACACGCATGAATGAGTATATATATATACACATACATGTATATGAATATGTATGTATGTATGTATGTATGTATGTATGTGTATGTATGTATGTATGTATGTATGTGTATGTATGTATGTATGTATGTATGTGTATATATATATATATATATATATATATATATATATATATATGTATATATATGTATGTATATGTATGTATGTGTATGTATACACTATATATATGTATGTATGTGTATGTATCTATGTATGTGTATATATGTTTGTATGTGTATGTATATGCATGTATGTGTATGTATGTATCTATATATATATATAGACACACACATATACATACATACATGTGTGTGTGTGTGTATGTATGTATATGTGTGTGTGTGTGTGTGTGTGTGTGTATGTGTGTGTGTGTGTGTGTGTGTGTGTGTATAACTGACAAACAATCTAACAACAACTACACAACTGAACTCAACTCAACTAATAAGCCATAATCCCAAACTAGTTATGGTCAACTACATGAGTCCTTTTCCTCCATTTTGCCTGATTTAGGATCATACTTTTTGATGACATGTTAAGATATTGAGTCATTCCTTATTATTTTATCCCATGTGATTTTCCATATATGTCTACTTCTCTTCATTCCTCCCATAGGTATCAAATCACTTTTTCAAAAAGTCATTCCTTATTACTTTATCCCATGTGATTTTCCATCTGTCTACTTCTCTTCATTCCTTCTATAGGTATCGAATCACTTCTTCATACAAATGCATCCCCCAGCCAAAATTGTACATATCCAAAACACGCAAGTCATCCTTCCCATTTTGTCCTCAATTGGTGATACCTCCAGCTTTTTACAAATGACTTCAATTCTTATCCTAGATTTTCTTGTATTACCACATATCCATCTCAACATTCTCCTTTTGGCCACACTCATTTTGTGCACATGTTTTCTATCTACCCAATATTCTATAGTACAAAGCAACACTGGTCATATAGCTATCATACAAAAATCTTGCATCAAATGGCAGATATCCTATGATTGCATATTATCTCAGACCTTGATTGCACTTCTCCATTTAATCTTACCCACTTCAATCTTCTATTTCCTATGAACAATCAACTCCAAATACCAAAAATGATTACTCTTACAAAATCCATGATCCTCCATTTTCACTCCACCTTCATCTCTAGTTCTAATTTTATTAAAACTGCATTTCATGTATTCTGTCTTGGTTCTACTCAACCTAAAATTCCTGAATTCCAACGGATGACTCCATAATTCCAACTTAGAATTAACTTTGATCATAGTTTTATTCAGTAAGACTATCATCTAAAAAAGACAAACCAAGGAATATGTCTAGTAAGTGAAGGATCTTTTTAGATCGGCCGGATCGGATCTGTTGCAGCATAATTTTAAAAATTTTACCAATCCAATCTGATCTAAGGGTTCTTAGATCTGATTGTATAAACCTAAAAATAAAACATGCAAAGAGTATTAGAAATACCACCTATCGCAGGTAGACCATCTACCCGCTTTGTTGATCTGACTTCGATGCCAAGGTTCGCTTCTAGCCGTGCACGCGCTCAGCCTCTATTGGTATCCACTCGGATCAGATCTGGAGATCTTCTCCTTGCTCGATCTGAATTCACAAATTCAGATCTGGACTTCCTTTTTCCGCCTTCGATCAGATCGCCGACAACACCTCGATCGACACACGATCGATCTCCTTCTTGCACGGATAGCACTTCGACTCTCGAAGTTCTGATCAACCCAACACTTAGGCATGAGAGAGGAACTGGAAAAGGGGGAGGCATGGAGAGGGAGGAGCAGGGCTTCGCTGTGGCGATTAGAATGGCCAAACCCTTTGGCCTAGTCTCCTATTTATAGAAAAATAAGAGACCAAGAGTCCTAGGGCTTCTAGACTTTGATCGAATCAAAATATTAGAAGCAGGACTCCTTAACATAATGTGGCACCCCCTTCAGATTTTTCGTGCATTTTGTTGCACAAAATAACACTTTGGTGCGTAACACCTTATCCAGATAAAATGGTGGGCGCCCAGATAAAACCTCCCAAGAGTTTGAATTCATTTAAAATCCTTTTGACCCATTCAAATGAAGATTAAACTAAAACAAACACTAACCTCCTCTCCTCATCCTAATCTCTAAGGGGCGCATGCCAGGAATGGACGTGCGCCCTCTCCCTCTAAGAAATATAACTAGGGGCGCATGCCACTAGAGAAATTCTGAGGGGCGCACCTGGCGTGCACCCTCTCTCTCTAAGAAATATATCTGGGGGCGCACCACTAGAGAAATTCAAGGGGGCGTGCGCCCCTTCCCCTCTTGCGCATGAAGAAAAGTCAAATGATGGGGGCACCAAGAGTTGGCGCCCCCTCATCCTTATCCAGATGAGAAGATCAGGACAACGTCCTAATCCTTATCCAGATGAGAAGATCAGGACAACGTCCTAATCAAATCTGGACAAGCCCATTCAGGACATCTGGACAAGCCAAATCTAATTTGATCGAGTCTGAATCAATCAGGAAATCCATTGCAGGAGAAAGTTAGGTCCAATCCTGTTGGTACAGAAAATGGTGCTAGCGCTGGAGTTCACTAGAACTGGTAAAGATAAGGTCACCGACGTGACCTGCAAGGCAAAATCCAAATCGGAGGTGGGTGGCTCCGACAAGACCCTCCAACGATCAAGTTAGCGTTCTGACCAATAAGAATAGAGTACTCAGGAGAATGTAAGCAAAGATGAGAGCTTAGAGAGAAAGACATATCTAAAAGGTCTCTTATATAGGTGGAGCCTATGATAGAATGAAAGTGATAGCCATAACATAATGTTAATGGGCCGTTCGGACCACGTGGAGTTTGTTACGGAGAGTGGGCTATCGTTTGTCACGAGTTATAGGCAGTTGAGTTCTATTTCTTGGAGTTTGGATGCAACTTCTGCGCCTATTAGTAGGTCGCGTGTGTTGGGATGAAGAACTTGGAGCTAGGTAGGCCGAACTTAGAGATCGGCTTGTGAATGGCAGGTGACGAATCTTTAGCTGGTTAGACTCTATTAGTGCTGCCTGTAATAGCTTCGAGAAGTTCAACCGACTTAGAGTTCATCCATCTTCGAAGTCAGCTAGGGATTAACGAGAGCTTTTAAGCTGGAGGTCAGAGAGGGAATCGTTGAACTTTCCAAACCATCATCAGATTTTCTAAAGGAGTTCAGCTGGCTTTGAGATTGACGGATGAACGCTTTGCTTTTTAGAAGCTCTGCCGCCCTCAAGATCGGCCTGAAGTTTGGATCGGGGTGCTATGACTCACTATCTGTGGAGTGGTTGCTATTCTGGATTAAAAATCAGATTCATGCTAATGACGAAGTCCTTTCACTGTTTAAATTCGTCCGATCGACATGCATTATGCAAGTTGGCTAGATCTATTATGGTCAGAAAGAGATGAAGAAATTCGACCACACAAGAATTCTGCCGTTATCCATAGAGTAAAGGAGTTCGACTGGCATAGAATCTGATTGGGAAGAAATTTGACTAGGTGAGTTTCCTGCCGCAAGATTAATGAGATATACTGTACGTCACAAAGAAATTCGACCGCACTAAGGTCTACCATAGACGAAATCGAAGGGTGTTAGGATTCAATATTTGATGGGGCTCTATTGTCATCAGGACTAGAGTTAGTTATCACGCCCTTTATTGTTCAAGTTCGGCCGAACGGAATTCATTATGCCTTGAAGGATTTCTGCAATTGCTGAGAGAGAATTGTTACCACTAAAAAGTTCATCCAGCATACACGGTTTGAAGGTCAACCTCTTTGAGTTAAATCAGTTCGATTGAAGTTCAGCCACAACTGTTGCAACACCGGATGAAGTCATATCAAGTTCGGACATCTTATTGGACTTCGGCTAGAGTTATTTGATCTCCAACAAATCCTATGCTAGCACGATTTTCTTGAACCTAATTGGATCAAATCCAAATTAATCAAACTACATGAGTCTAATTAAAAACATCCAGATCCAAACCCTTATTTGTATAACCCCATAGATTCAATTTTGTATGGTAATGGAACATATCATGATCTCCATCATCGACATCATTGAAACATGGACAAAAACTTTTCTGATTCATCCAATTAGAATTATCGATCATCGAGATAATTCTAACTGATCCCACAATCCACCAGTGATACCTAGCAGTATAGAGTGACAACCCATCAGAACTGAATAAGAACCTCTCGGTGCAGCTATCGTGTGATTCAATTCTTCTATCATGATTCCTGATAGAATCTAAGTTAAGGTTGACTCGTCAAACCCAATACTTGTCATATGATTGAATCATTTGATTCGAATCCGATGTGAAATCCTAATAGAAACTCTTTCTATTATTTCACACTGCCATGGCCATGAGCTTTAGGACTCAATCATGATCACCATAAGACTACTCTACCGAGATTGATATGTTCCATCTTGGTGCGATCCAATTCCTACAATGAACATGCTATAGCCAACGTACACCTCAGGATTCCAAATAACTAGGAGACTGATTTATGTAGTCAAACTATAACACCCTCAAGATGAACTGTCGATGCACCTCAGGTCAAAGACCGAGTTATTTCACACAACTGCAGCAACGAGCGAGTCATCGACAAGAAGATAGACTTCCTTATGACTACTCAAAGTAGATCATGCTCAGTACGCTTATTCTTAATAAGCACCTGTACTTTCGCTCCGATGTTTCTACATCGTAGATTCAAGACTCATCTACTTTAAGGAAGCGATCGAATACTAATCTTGCAGATCGATCACCATCGTGATGATCCTACAATCGGAAGCATTTTATGAGTTAATTATGATAACATGTCTCAAATTCTCAACTCTTGAGAATGTATTATCATACCCGTTAACCCAATGGATGAATCAGACACAATATTCAGATGTGATTGAAAAATAACCCAAATTTTATTAATAATAAGTCAAAATTATAAATTTTGCCCTTCGAATGTATTACAAGTGTCGGCTAATCTGGCTTCTAGGGCATACATCTAACGAACTCCTACTTGACCTAAAAGTCAATTGGCTACAAATTTAAATCTCATCTTCTCAAGATGGGCTTTAGTCTTTTGTTAGCTCAAAGGCTTCATCAGTGGGTCAGCCGCATTGTCCACGGTGTCGACTCTCTTCACCTCAGCGTATTCCTTCTCGAGATAATCGCGGATGAGGTAGAACCGCCGCTTGATGTACTTGGATTTCTGATGAGACCTCGGCTCCTTAGCTAGAGCTATGGTGCCATTGTTGTCGCAATAAACTTCTTGAACTAGAATACCTCTTTCGCAGCTTCCAAGACAGCGATATACCCTGCTTCCAAGATGGAGTCTGCAATCACTGTTTGCTTGAATCTCTTCCAACTCACAGCACCACCATTACACAAAAACAAGCTTCCTGATATCGACTTTTGATCATCAATATCAGACAAAAACTGAATCAGTATATCCCTGTACTTGGAGTTTTTCATTACCAAAGATCAGAAACATATCCTTGGTCCTTAAGTACTTAAGGATACATTTTATAGAATGGATTCGACTGATATCTGCTTGTAACACATAGCATGGACGATATCAGATCGTGTACAAAACATGGCATACATGAGGCTCTTTATTGCCGAAGCATAAGAGATCTTGTCCATGCATTCAATCTCTTCCAATGTATTGGGGCACATCTTTTTGGAGAGATGAATTCTATGTCTGAAGGATACAAGACCCCTCTTGGAGTTCTCCATGTCGAACCTCTTCAGCACCTCCTCAATGTACATCTTCCGTGATAAACCTAGCATCCTCCTCGATCTATCTTTATAGACCTTGATCCCCAAAATAAAAGATGCTTCACCTAGGTCTTTCCTAAAAGACTCCTTAGACAACCAAACATTGACCGAGGTCAACATGAAAATATCATTTCCAATTAGGAGGATGTCATCCACGTACAATACGAGGAAGACAACAGCGCTTCCACTGACCTTCTTGAACACACAAGGCTCCTCGTTTTTTTTTATGAAACTAAATGATTTGATCACATCATTGAAACGAGCATTCCAGCTCCGAGATGCTTACTTAAGTCCATAGATGGATCTTTGCAGCTTGCAAACCTTGTAATCACTATCACTGGAGGTAAAACTAAACGGCTGTTCCATATAGATATCTTTCTCAAGATATCTATTTAAGAACGCTATTTTCATATCCATTTGCCATATTTCGTAATCGAAATATGCTACAACGGCAAGCAATATGTGGACGGATTTAAGCATGGCCATCGACAAAAACGTATCCTGATAGTCAATGCCTTCGCACTGACTACACCCTTTCACCACTAACCTAGCTTTGAATATCTCTACATTCCCATCTGCACCAATCTTTCCCTTAAAGATCCATTTACAGCCAATGGAAACAATACCTTTAGGTGGATCTACCAAGAACCAGACTTGGTTCAAGCGTATTGAGTTAATTTTTGATTTCATTACCTCTTGCCATTTCTCGAAGTCGATATCTAATATCGCTTCGTCATAGGTTTTGGGGTCCTCTCCATGAACCCCATTTTCAGTGAAAAATATTTTCTCTACATTCTTTGAAATAATACCTAAGTATCTCTCAAAACGACGAGAAACCCTACTTGACTTACGAGGTGGAGGAAGTGCGTAGATTGGCTCAGACTGAACTGGTTCCTTGGCTCATTGCTCTTCGGAGACTTTCTCCTCAAGCCTGATCTATCTTCCTATGCCTCCATCTTGAATAAACTATTTCTCAAGAAAGATTACATGTCGACTCACAATCATATTGTGGTCCTCAGGAAAATAAAAATAATATCCTAAAGACTCCTAAGGATATCCGATGAATTGAGCTCTAAGGGATCTAGATTCTAACTTATCCACCTGTTGTCTTTTGACATGAGCCGAACAACTCCAAATCTTGAGATGACTCGGACTCGATTTCTTACCATGCCACATCTCATATGGTGTGGTAGAAACGATTTCAAAAAGAACCCTATTCAGTATATGAATGGCTGCTAATAGAATGTCCCAAAAAAAAATCGAAAAGGTTGGTGAAGCTCATCATGAAATAGATCATATCTAATAGAATCTGATTTCTCTGTTTTGAAATCCCGTTGAGTTAAGATGTTCCAGATGGAGTCTACTGTGAGACTATGTCATGTTCCTTAAGATAGTTCAAAAATTCTTTACTAAGGTATTCACCTTCTCGATCTGATCGAAGAACCTTAATGAGCTTTCCGATCTGTTTTCTACTTCATATCTGAATTCCTTGAACTTTTCAAAGGCCTCAGACTTGTGATGCATAAGGTACACATACCCATATCGAGAAAAATCATCGATAAAGATAATAAAGTAGACAAAACCACCTCTGACTGACACATCAAATGGGCCGCAAACATTTGTATGCACCAGAGCAAGTAATTTTGTGGTCCTTTCCCCATGTCATACAAAGGACAACTTGACCATTTTGCCTTGAAGGCATGATTCATAAATCGGATATGAGTCGAAAGAAAACGAACCTATTAGTCCAGTTTTTTCCAATTTGTTAATCCTGTCTTCTACTATATAACCTAACCTAAGGTGCCATAGGTACTTTTCATTTATACTATCTCTAAGTCGTTTAGATCCTATCGCATTCACACTTTGCTCAACATAATTTACAGATACATCAACATGCAACTGATGGAAACCGTTAATAAGGAAACCACTACCAATTTTATTACTTTCAAAAAGAATAATACAGTGGTCCATGAAAACTAATAATTACATATCCTTCCCATATCAAACAAAAGATGAAAATTAAATTCATGCTTACAGCAGGTACATAATAACATTCCCTAAGTTGACACTCCCAGATGATAATCGTAGAAGGTACATTCTCACGGCCACAACAGCAATCTTTACTTCATTTCCGACACGTAGGATCATCTCGTCATCCCTCAACCTCCTACTATCCTCAAGACCTTGCAAAGAAGTGCACAAATGAGCACTAGATCCAAAGTCAAATACCCAACTGGATGCAGAAGAAACCGTTAGGTTCGTTTCAATGACGAGCATACCTTCAGAAAGTCCTTCCCTCTTATTCTCCAGGCTTGCCAAATAAGCAGGACAGTTTCGCTTCCAATGGCCATCGAAGTTGCAGTGGAAACACTTTCCTTTCTCCACAGCCTTCTTCGATTCCGCCTTCTTCTCCTTCTTCCCCTCAGTCTTCCGCTTCTTCGCGAACTGCTTCCTAAAAGACTTTCTCTTAGAAGAAGTCCGCTCCATAGCAAGTACCAAGCCCCTTGAACTCTTCAAGGTGCCCTCAGTAGTCACCAGCATGTTCATCACCTCAGCTAAGGTGCACTAGATCTTATTCATATGGAAGTTTACAATAAACTACCCATATGAATCAGTTAAGGACTACAAAATCAGATCAATCTGCAAGTCCTTATCCATGGACATTCCGAGCTTCTCAAGCTCCTCCAAGTCCTTGATCATCAACAAGCAATGATCATGGACTGATTGCCCATCACGCATCTGCATCTTGAAGAGTCGCTTGGACACTTCATAGCGCGCTACACGACTCTGCTCACCATATAACTCTTGTAGGTAAGCCAGCATCTGCCTGGCAGTCTTCATGTCCTCGTGTTGGTGCTGCAGCTCATTAGACATTGAGGCCAACACATAGCACCGACCTTATTGTCATCATCCAACCACTTCTCATGAGATGCTCTCTGATCAGTCGTCGGACGAGCTGAAAGAGGGGGAAGGTCCTGATCTAGTACATAGATCAGCTTTTCATAACTCAAAACAATTTTCAAGTTTTGGAGCCAATCCTTAAAATTTGGTTCGGTCAATCGGTTGGTTTCTAAAATCCTGGCTAAGGGTTTGGAAGCAGACATGTTTCTTGTAGAGAGTCAAAGTTTCTAGTTAGACTTTATATTTGACTTGATCAATTTATTTTAGGAATTTCATTTTTAAAATAAATTAAGGTTTCCACTATTTTTCCGGATCCCTACACTCACTTGGAAGAGATGTGAAAATCTCCACGATCAAAGACTTTTAGTAGGTACTGCGATCCTACCAATTGGCTCGCCACCTCACCTAACAGTTATTGGTGATAAGTCAGCTGATAAGTGGACAACTCTTGTCCAACGTTTTTCTAAACAAATTGTAGTCAACTCCTATCTCTAATTCATGAAGCTCACCGTGCCCAGAATATTACTCCACTCCTTAGTTAAGTCAAACCCATTATTTGCACAAAATGGATTCATGATTGGAACCCTCACCGCATCCGGAATATTGAGCACAACCCTTTCTCCAACCCATAGCATCTAATGCCTAAAAGTTGTAGTTGCGTCTTCTCGATGCAACTGAACCACCGTATCCAGCCAAGAATAATCAACCCCAGAAAGGGCCCGCACAACTACAATGGTGGAAGACCATTGACTTAATATTTTACAAGAAGATTTTAATTTAGGTCTCAATCTTAATTAGTCATAACTGTTATGACAAACCTAATGGCATAGGTTAGCTTGAATCATTGGCAACCCAATACAGAACTTAATCGATCCAATTGGCCAAATGAGATCGATGGGAGGGATATGCTATTAACTCATCGCAGACAAATCATGGGTGAGTAGCTCCCAATTAAAGACTACCGATCAGATCTGCCGAACTTACCTTAGACCAATTTGTTGATTCAGAACTGATCGAATTCACCTACAATCCTGGCTCGAACCGCAGAGCCAGATTAGGTCTTGAAGTGATCGATAACATATGGCACGGAGCTAGATTAGGTCGAAGTGATCGATAACATATGGCTATTAATTGATCTTGACTAAACTTACAACTATTGGTCTGGTCAATTGAGCACTCTTGATCCCATGCTAACCAACTCTTGATTCGGTTTGATCAACCACTCAAGCTAGACCTAATCAAGCTGCCCACACCCTGAACCCATGTATTATGAAAATATCTTAGATCTTTAATTCTTAATTTTAAATCTAGGTATTTTCATGACTTAATTCTTAATTAAGTGTAACATGGTTCAAAAATAACAAAAACAAAGCACGAAAATTAGATCCTAGGGTTTTGAATCTAGGGTTTAACAGAAAGTAAGTTTTGATTTTTTTTTTTCTTCATAAGGACCATCACGCAGCACCCCTACACGCCGTAAGAGCACCCCATCGAATGAAAAGTGAGGATCTTTAAAGCCCTTCTTACTCTTATGATCAGACGGCCAAGAGGACTACCTCAATCAGAAAATATTTACTACTACTAACAGCTCTAGATCTATACATATATCACGTATATGAAACTAGATCTAATCTAATCATGTTTTGCATACATCTCATGTATCAATTTAAATTACATCTCATGCAATTTAAAATTCATAACATTTTGATCTCATCAAAAATCTAATCTAGATCTACGCAATTTAGATATATGAACTTACAACCTGGCTCTGATACTAGTTGAAGGATCTTTTAGATCGGCCGGATCGAATTAGATCTATTGCAACAGAATTTTAAAAATTTTACCGATCCGATCTAAGGGTTCTTAGATCTAATTGTATAAACCTAGAAACAAAACATGCAAAGGGTATTAGAAATACCATCATGTAGACTATTTGCCCGCACTGATGATCTAACTTCGATGCCGAGGTTCACTTCTAGCCGCTCACGTATCTGGCCTCTATCGGTATCCACTCGAGTTAGATCTGGAGGTCTTTTCCTTAATCTGAATTCACAAAATTCAGATCTAGACTTCCTTCTTCCACCTTCGATCAGATCGCCGACAGCACCTCGATCAACATACGATCGATCTCCTTGCACGAACAACACTTCGACCCTTGAAGTCTTAGATAAACCCAACACTTGGGCGTGGGAGAGAGGATCTGAAGAAGGGGGAGGCGTGGAGAGGGAGGAGTAGGGCTTCACTGTGGCAATAAGAAAATGCCAAACCCTTTGGCCTAGTCTCCTATTTATAAAAAAATAAGAGACCAAGAGTTCTGGGGCTTCTAGACTTTGACCAAATCAAGGTATTAGAAGCAAAAGGACTCCTTAACATAATGCCGCGCCCCCTTCAGATTTTTCATGCATTTTGTCGCACAAAATAACACTTTGGTGCACACCACCTTATCCAGATAAAGTGGTGGGCGCCCAGATAAAACCTCCCAAGAGTTTGGATTCATTTAAAACCCTTTTGATCCATCCAAATGGAGTTTAAACTGAAACAAACTCTAACCTCCTCTCCTTATCCTACTCTCTAAGAAATATATCTAGGGGCACGCACCCCTAGAAAAATTCTAAGGGGCGTGCATCCCTTCCCCTCTTATGCATTAAGAAAAGTCAAATGATGGGTTGGTGCCCCCTCATTCTTATCTAGATGAGAGACATCAGAACAAGGTCCTAATCAAATTAGGACAAGCCCATTCAAGGCATCTGGACAAGCCAAATCTAATTTGACCGAGTCCAAATCAATCAGAAAATCCATTGCAAGAGTCCAAACATGTGCTAGCATGATTTTTTTGAACCTAATTGGATCAAATCCAAATCAATCAGACTACGTAAGTCCCATTGAAAATATCCAAACTTACCCTTATTTGTGTGACCCCATAGGTTCAATTCTGTATAGGACATGTCATGATCTCCATCATCGACATCATCGAAATACCTTTTGATGAGCCAAAACTTTTTTAATTCATCCAATTAGAATTATCAATCATCAAGATAATTCTAATTGTTCCTACAATTCATCAGTGACACCTAGCAGTATGTGGTGGAAATCCATCAAAACGGAATAAGAACCTCTTGATGTAGCTATCATGTTATTCGATTCTTCTATCACGAGTCCCGATAGGATCTAGGTTAAGGTTAACTCATCAAACCCAATACCCGTCATATGATTGAATCATTTGATTCGAGTCCGATGTAAAACCCTAATAGAAACTCTTTCTATTATTTCACACTGCCATGGCCATAAGCTTTAGGACTCAATCTCATGATCACTATAGGACTACTACTCTACCAAGGTTGATATATTCCATCTTGGTGCGATCCAATTTCGATAATGAACATGCTATATAGCCAACATACACCTCAGAATTCCAAATGGCTAGGAGACCGAGTTGTAGTATAGTCAAACCATAACACCCTTAAGATGAATTGTCGATGCACCTTAAGAAGAATAGACACAACTGCAGCAACGAGCGAGTCATCGACGAGAAGGTAAACTATGACTGCTCGAAGTAGGTCACGCTCGGTACCATTGTTCTTAACAAGTACCTGTACTTTCGCTCCGGTGTCTTCATACCGTAGATTAAAGACTCATCTACTTTAAGAAAGTGATTGTACATCAATCTTCCGGATCGATCACCATCCTTATGATGATCCTACGATCAGAAGCATTTTATGAGTTAATTATAATAACACGTCTCAAATTCTCAACTCTTAAGAATATGTTATCATACCTGTTGGGGTTAGACCCGCTCCTGCCGAAGTTCGGCTTGGCATTTTGTCTCAGAATGATCCCTAGATGAACTCCTCCAGCAGATCACCTTCCGAACTCCCATCCGAACTCCTCCAATCACAAGCCGTCCGAACTCCTTTCCGACCGAAAGCCTTCCGAACTCCTCTGGTCGCAAGCCGTCTGGACTCCTTTCCGCCCGGACTCCTCCAGTCGAATTCCTTTTCGATCGAGCCCCTTGCGATCACCCAGAAGGACCTCATCATCCACACGAATTTGGCTCTCAATACAATACAAACCAACCTACATACAGACGACCCTAAAAAGAGCCCGAACTCTCCTGGGACTGTTGTGGCTTGAAGCTCTTCACCGCCAGCGCCTACTCCATCCGAACTTCGACTATTAATCCCCAACAAACTAGCAAGTCACGACAATGAACACCACTCTCGACTGACATGTCACGACAACGGACACCACTCTCGACTGGCACGTCATGACAACGGACACCACCTTCCATAACAAACTCCATGTAACCTGAGCGGCCCACTACCAGACGATTACGGCTGTCGCTATCACTATGTTACACGCTCCATCTATAAAAAGAATCCTCCAGATACGTTTCCTCTAGCCTCTCCTCGTTACTCTGCCTCTTTATATCCTGAGCACTCCATTCCAGTTGGCCGAAAAATTAACTTGAGCATCGAAGGATCCTACTGGAGCCACGGTCTAGACTTTGTTTTGCAGATCCCATCGACGGCCTCATCTTCTCCACTCCAGCCATCTCCAGCATCCTCACAAATTTCCACACTAACAGGATTGGCGCTAGATGGACTTTCTGAGCTCTTATTCTAAAAGGAGTGCCCAGTCGATCTCATCTACTTTTCTTTCTCTCTTAATTCCTAGAACCTGCTTCTGTTTGACCTCTTCTTGCTCCAAAGAATGCCTCCAAAGAAGACCACCCAGCAATCTACTGCTTCCACCGCCAGATCCACCTATTCCGATCCCGTCATCCGCTCCCCAACCTCCTCCGCCAACGGCCATGGTGGATCCGAAGCAATTCAACCTATTGATGCAGTAGATTCGAGATCTTACCGAAATGGTGCAGGCCATACGGCAGCCTCTGACGACAATCCAACCGAAAAATCCCCAACCAGAGCCTCAAGAACCGATGTCGAGAAGGGCAACCTGGGTCAGCAGACCCGTCGCTTCCAAAAAGAGGAAGCAAAGAGCAGGGAGCCCTGTTTCGATCATGATTCTTTTCTGGAATAGACTTTTCCCATCTATAGCTGGAAACCCTCTGAGATCCATGATCGAGGTGATGTTCTTGATCAGAAGCTCCAAAACATGGATCGACGGATTGAGGAGCTCCGCCATGCCGCATTGGCTCATCACAATGACATCTGCACCGACCCTCCTTTTTTCTGCCCGAATCATGCAGGAGTCGATCCGGCCAAACTTCAATCTCCCTCAATTCGAGAGCTACGACGAAACCACTGATCCGATCGACCACCTAGAGGCCTTCCGTACCATGATGCTGCTCCACGGTGCACCAGATGCCATCTTATACCGAGCTTTCCCATCTACTTTGAAGGAAGCAGCAAGAAACTGGTACTCGATGCTGAAGGGTACGATCTTTCGACCAAATGAGCCATCAGTTTGTGGCCCATTTTGTCAGCAACCGATGTCCCAGACGAGGTTTGGACTCCCTCATCAACATCAAGCAGAAGAAGAGTCCATCCGAGCTTACGTCAGCCGCTTCAATGCCGCTACACTGAAGGTCCGAAACCTGAACCAGTCTGTTGCCATGACCGCACTAAAGGACAGCCTTCAAAAGAATGATCTATTATTCTCCCTTAAGAAAAACTATTTTTGTACCTGACAGTCTCCCCAGCAGTCCACACCGCGGTCTTAATCGAAAAAGAGGCAAAAACACAGCGACTAATCTATTATATAAGCCGAGTCCTGAGGGACACTGAGACCAGGTACACTAAGTTAGTAAAACTAACTTCTGCTCTATTGACTGCAGCCCGGAGACTTCGATCTTATTTTTAGGGGTACACTATAACCCACCTTCCTGATCAATCAATCAAGGCAGTTCTTCATCGAACAGACACCTCTGGAAGAATCGCAAAATGGGCAATTGAACTTACAGAGTTTGACATCAACTTTCAGCCTCAGTCGTCAATCAAAGCTCAAGTATTGGCAGATTTCATAATGGAATGCACTATCCCGGATGAGACCGAACTTGAATAGAGTGAAACCAGCATCCCATGGTTACAGCCGAGCTCCCCTATAGAAAGTGTCGACCTTCCTAAAAGCTTTTGGGCCCTGTATCTGGACGGCTCATCCAATGCTTTGGGCATAGGTGTTGGATTGATCTTGGTAAACCCAAAGAGAGTCATTGCCGAATATGCGCGGCGCTTTGAGTTTCCTGCAACAAACAATGAGGCTGATATGAAGCTCTGATTGCGGGATTAAGAATAGCCAAAGAATTGGAAGCAGATCGGCTCCAAGCTTACAACGACTCTCAGTTGGTAGTGGAACAAGTTAGTGGCAATTATGAAGCCCAAGAAGTATGGTAAAATATCTTGAGAAAGTGAAGAACTTAACTCCGGCCTTCAACAGTTTTAACATTCAACAGGTTCCAAGAGCAAAAAATATCAGGGTTGACCTTCTCTCTAAGCTAGCCACACTTGCACCAAGTGAATTACCAAAAGAAATCTTCTTCGAAGTTTGAAACGCCCAAGTTCAGAGGAGTCACGGTCTGTCATGCAGATCGACCATGAACCCTGCTGGATTGACCCGCTAATTGCTTATCTCAAGGATGGAACTTTTCTTTATGATCCAAAAGAAGCTTGAAAACTAAGAAATCAGGACTCCCGGTGTGTTCTATATAAAAATAAGCTGTATAAAAGATCGTACTCTTTACCACTCTTAAAATGTCTTCGACCTTCTAAGGTCGATTTCGCGCTATGGTAAGTGCATGAAAGAATCTATGTAAGTCACTTGGGGGCCAGATCCCTATCTCACAAACTACTTTAGCAGAGCTATTATTGGCCGACGATGCATCGTGATTCTGTAGAATATGTCAGGAAATATGATCCGTGTCAAAAAATACAAATATTCAAAGACAACCGACCTCCAAGCTTACATCCTTGAGCGCCCCATGGCCATTTGCACAATGGAGAATGGACATACTCGAGCCCTTTCCCATGGCATTCGGACAGCGAAAGTTCCTACTAGTAGCAATTGATTACTTCACAAAGGTTGAGACTGAACCTCTGGCAAAAATTCCTGAAGCAAAGGTGCAAGACTTCGTCTAGAAGTCAATTATTTGCAAATTTGGCCTACCTCGGACTCTTATAATAGATAATGAGCGACAGTTTGCTGGAACAAAATTTATCGAGTTCTGTAAAGACCTAAACATCACCCACAATTTTACATCAGTGGCTCATCCACAAGCAACTGGAGAGGCTGAGGTGATCAACCGGACTTTGTTGCAAGGCATAAAGACAAGGCTTGAAAGAGCAAAGAAAATTTGAGTGGATGAACTTTATCATGTACTTTGGGCATACCGAACTATCCAAAGACTGCCAACTAGGGAGACTCTATTTGCCTTAGCTTTCGGAACAGAAGCAGTCATCTCAATAAAACTCAAACTTCTGTCTGCGCGAGTCGTAGCGTTCAACGAGTAGCGCAACTCACAGGACCTCAGAGCCAACCTCGACTTGTTGGAGGAAAAACGTGAAGAGGCTCAAGTCCGGATGGCAGCCTACAAGCAGAAAGTAGCTCACTACTACAACTCCAAAGTTAGGAGCAAAATATTCAGAGTGGACTTGATACTTCGGCGAGAAATTGTCTCACAACTCCAGAACCAAGGATAGGTTGCTCCGAATTGGGAAGGCCCATATGAAATCAAGGAGATCGTCCAGCCTAAAACTTATTACCTGAAGGAGCTTGGAGGGGCAGATCTCCCACGCCCATGGAGCTCGGAGAATTTATGAATTGTCAGGAACATGAGAAAAACCTCATCCTGACATAAATGAAGATCTCCCGTTATCTAAGACAAGAGGGGAGAGGTCCTTCCAACGGTCCTTTTGTGTCCCTACTATCCTGTTAGGAATACGAGGAGAACTTTATCCTAATATGAGCAAGACGAAGACCTCCCATTATCTAGGATGGGAGGATGGAAGAGGCCCTTCCAAAGGGCCTTTTATACCCCTACTACCTTGTTAGGGAACAGGAGACCCTCGACCTAACATGAGCAAGAAAGACTCCCATTATTTAAGACGAGAGGGAAGAGCCCTTCCAACGGTCCTTTTGTGCCCTACTGCCCTATTAGGAACAGAAAAAGAACCTCGTCCTAACATGAGCAAGACGAAGACCTCATTATCGAAGGCGGGAGGAAGAAAGAGGCTCCTCCAATGGCTCTTTTGTACCCCTACTGCCCTGTTAGGAACAGGAGGAAAACCTCATCCTAACCTGAGCAAGATGAAGATCCCGTTATCTAAGATGGGAGGAAAGAGGCCCTTCCAAAGATCCTTTTGTGTCCCTACTGTCCTGTTAGGAATAGGAGTACCTCATCCTAACAAGAGCAAGAACGAGGACCTCCGACTGTTTAAGACCGGGGGTGAACCTTATCCTAGCAAGAACGAAGACCCCCATTATCTAAGACAGGAGGAAAGAGACCCTTTCAATGACCCATTTGCATCCCTATACCTTTGTTAAGGACAGAAGGACCTCACCCTAACAAAGGAAGGCCAACCCCATCAGGAACAGGAGGAAAACCTCGTCCTGACAAAGGGACAAAAAAGCCAACCCCGTCAGAAATAAGAGAAGAACCTCGTCCTGACAGGGGAACGAAAAGGTCAAGCCATGTCCTGTAGGAAGACCTCGTCCCGACACGTGAAAAGACCTTCGATTATGAGAAACAAGAGAAAAATGAAGAAAATGAACAAGTTAACAAACTTTGAGCCCAAACAGAACAAAAAGACGATTGAAGAAAAACATAATTTCATTGAAAATGAAGTTCATTACAAAGTAAAGATCGACAAGGCCATATACAGAAGGATAAAGTGGACAAAGTCCTAGAAAGAAGGATCAGAGTCTTCAGACTTAGGACCGCCGATCCCCGCCATCGCCAAGGATTGCTTCGTGCTAGCGATTTTCTCTTCGAGTTCTTTTCTTTTTAAAAGGCTCTCCACGAATAATCTGTCGGCCCGCTGGAAGTTATCCATGGACTTCCTCAATTGTCTCCTGAGGACCTCGAACTCCACCTCCGTGTCCTTAACCGCTTGTTCCTCATAGGCCATTTGGATTTTCAACTATTAAAGTTCGGCCTTCTCCTTCTCACACAACTCAGAAAGCTCCCCAAAGGCCTCAAGGAGGCAAGTTGTTCCAACTCTCTATCAGCGCCAATCTGCTGGTTGTCAGCCAACTACTTCCGAAGACAAGTTACTTCGTCTCTGGCCGCTTTGAGCTCCCATTCAAGTCTAGACATTTTCTCCACCCAGCATACCCTATAACTGTTGTTCCAGGCTTCGGTGTCTTGAAATTGTTTTTGGAGCTCCGAAAACTTCTTCGACCAATTTCATTCGTACCGAGCCTTGTCGAAAGACTAGGACGAACTCCAGGAACCGGCAGATTGAGAAGTCCTCGAAGACATTTGGATCAAATGAATGTCGAAAAACCCCCAAAAAACCAAGAAAATAAAGTGTGAAATCCTCTTGAGGAAACCAAAAGGATGAAACGCAGGAAACACCAGAATAATCGAGGGAAAGGTTGGAAAACTAACTTAGTTTGGTCAAGGAGAGCAACAAGACAACGAGCGTAGCGGAAATCGAGCAGGAAAACGCTTGCGGGCGGAAGAAGCGGAGGAAATCGGGGAGCTCTCAGGCAGGAAGGACACCGGAGGAAGAAAGAGAAGGGCTTAAAGAGAAATGAGGCTCCCTGGAGAAGACGACCTTAAATATCTCTCAGAGCCCGAGACAGTTATGATGGCAGGTCGTCTCGGATCGATCTACAGCCAACACGTCCTACTCATCATGGCAGGCTATCAATGCTGACAGAACTTTAATCACGCCGTACCTAAGAGTTCTAGCGGGAGTTTTAAAATATCGTCCTTTTGGATCACTTCATATTTAAGAAGTTTCGACGCCAGCGCGATAAACACCATGACTTTTCATCCAATGGACGCAAAACCCAAAAAAAAACTTCGACAGTCGTCTTTTTCGTACTCCCTTCGAATTTCGAACTCGAAAGTATGGGGACTATTGTTGGAGTTAGACCCGCTCCTGCCGAAGTTTGGCTTAACGTTGTCTCAGAATGATCCCAAGATGAACTTCTCCAGCAAATCTCCTTCCGGACTCCCTTCCGTTCGGACTTCTCGAGTCGCAAGCCGTCCGAATTCATTTTCGTCCGGACTTCTCCAACGTAAGCCTTCCGGACTACTCCAGTCGCAAGCCGTCTGGACTCCTTTCCATCCGGACTCCTTTCTGCCCGGACTCCTCCAGTCGAATTCCTTTCGGTCGAGCTCCTTGCGGTCGCCTGGAAGGACCTCATCATCCACACGAATTTGGCTCTCAATACAATACAAATCAACCTACATGCAGACAACCCTAAAACGAGCCCGAACTCTCCTGGGATTGTTGTGGCTTGAAGCTCTTCGCCGCCAGCGCCTACTCCATCCGAACTTCGACTATTAATCCCCAACGAACTGGCAAGTCACGACAACAGACAACATTCTCGATTAGCACATCACGACAACGGACACCACTCTCAACTGGCACGTCACGACAACAGACACCACTTTCCATAACAAACTCCACGTGGCCTGAGCGGTCCACTACCAAATGGTTATGACTGTCGCTATCAGTTTGTTACATGCTCCATCTATAAAAGGGACCCTCCAAATACGTTTTCTCTAAGCTCTCTCCTCCTCGTTACTCTACCTCTTTATATCTAAAGCACTCCATTTTAGTTGGTCGAAAAATTAACTTGAGCGTCAGAGGATCCTACCGGAGCCACCCACCTTCGATCTGGACTTTATTTTGCAGATCCCGTCGGTGACCTCATTTTCTCCACTCCAGCCATCTCCGACGTCCTCACGGATTTCTGCACCAACAATACCCATTAACCCAATGGATGAATCACAGACAATACACAAATGTGATTGAAAAAATAATCCAAATTTTATTAATAATAAGTCTAAATTACAAATTATGCTCTTAGAATATATTACAAGTGTCGGCCAATCTAGCTTCTAGGGCATATATCTAATAGAAAGATCATCCATTGCTAGTAAATAAGGTAAGCACCTAGAATATATCCTTGGTCTAACCTATTATAGTAATACCATCAATAGTTCTCACACTAATAACCACTGCTCCATCTTATATGTTGTTAATCACACTAATATATCCAATGAAAACTGATTTTCTAACATCTACCCTAAGACTTCTTTCAGGACTATTACATTCTCTCTCTAAATCAATCAAAACCATATGAAGATATTGTCTCTTTTCACTATAGTACTCCATTAATCTCCAAAGACAAAATGGCTTTCATAGACCTTCCTGATATAAAACCAAATTTCTCCTTCGATAAATTGTGTCAAACCTCAATTTGTGCTCAATCACCCTCTCCCTAAGTTTCATAGTATGGCGTATGATTTTAATGCTAAGATAACAATTTTGAATATGATCTATATTCCTATAAATCGATACTATAATGTTGTTCCTTCATTCATTAGGTATCCCTTTAGTCTTTAAAATCTTAATAAATTAGCCAACCAGGTTACTCCATCATCTAAACATTTCCTAACCTCAATAGGGATTGCATCAAATTCAACTATTTTTCCTACTCTCATCCATTTTTACAGCCTCCTTTACCTTAGGAACTCTAACATTTCTACTTTTAATGGAACTAGTAGACATCCTAAATCATCTACATAACTTTCATTGAATAGCTTATTAAAGTAACATCTCTATCTTTCTTTGATCTCATCCTCCTTATCCAAATCTTCTTGATCTTCATTTAATGAATTTAACCTGAAAGAATTGACATAACATGGACATGACATGTCACAGCTCAAAACAACATGAAAACCTATCATTCTACTTAAAAAATCGAGAATTAACATAAACTATGAGTCTAAGATATAATTATTAACCATGAGGTGATATGTATTATATGTATATTATAGCACAAACTTTATATGCATGATTTTATATAACATAGATCAGATCAGTTCGGGTTATATCAGGTTACCAAACCTCTTTACATGGAACTAAACCAATTCAATCAGATTTTTCAAAACAAGAACCAAAAGCCGAGCCAATATTGCTAAAACTTGAACCAAACAGACCCAATGAAGTCAGTTCAGTTTGATCCTCAAGTCGCCCCTCTGTGCACCCCAAGTGCTTATGACTATCATGTAATAATATGTTTCCCCAATTTTCTCTGAAAAACAAAGAAAAAAATATTTGCATCCAGCTTTACATGTAAGGGGGAAAAACACAATCAGCATATTTCATGATTTCAAGTTTACATATTGTTAGGTAATAATCAACAATATACATACCTCAAGGACCTGATGAGCCAGGTCATGATTACCATTTGCATAACCAATGGGATTGACAAGATTTTCTGAAGGTTGCCACTCAGAATCACTTCCTGCAAGTGGAAAGGAGTAGCTTAGAAATAAATTAATCCTAATGACATGAGAACAAGGATGAATATGAGCCATTATGAAATCATTATCATATTCCAGAGCGAGTACCTTCATCAGCCATATCTTCATCACCAAAAACCCAGCTATTTTCTTCCTCTGCCTCTGAAAGAATCACCAAGCATATAGACTTAATCTGCATTAAGAATGAATTCACTATCCAAAAACAAATATACTAGAAAGTGTTACTGACCTTCTTGAGGCTCAGGGTTCAATTCAGCACATTGACAAAAAAAGTCAAACAGAATATCCACCATCAAACTTAGTCAAGGATCCAAATATATAGACAAATGCATAAAATGTAGATAAAGTATATTAGCTCCTAAGCCTACCAACGGTACTCAAGAACCAAAGCAAATCATTCATGAAAACCTTGGAAACCCATTAAACTTCAGATCAAAACTATTTTACCCAGAGATAAGCTGAAATCAAAGTTATTAAAGGCGCACTGAGGCGCAATGGATGCCATGAACCTAGGCGCAAGCATGCGCGTGAGCAAGATAAGGCGCCCATTTATAAACAATAAGATGAAATATACATAATATGTAAAATTATATATTTTCAAACTAAAATCAGAATATCATTAATATTAAAAGTTTAAAATGCAAACTCATTAAAGTTTCAACACAAAACATGTAGCATACGAACATTCAAGCAAAATATTGTTCCCAATAAGCACACTACAACAAAATAAAAAACACACTATCACAAGTATATAACTAAGTAGTCTAAAATCCTAGTTAAAAGTTCTAACTAATCAAACAATAAACAAGCAATGGATGTAATCTTCTAGTAGTCATCATCATCAATAATAAGATCTTCTTTTTCATCAGACTTCTGATCTCCAATATCTTGCTCTCTTCCGAGTCCTCTAATTCCTCATCTGCAATTTATGATCTTAATGCTCTAGGCCTTGAGAGTAAAGCCCCCCTCTTGATGAAGAAGCATTCGTACTAATTCTTGTGTGATATATAGGATCATCAACTCCAGTAGCCCTAGCAACAACATCCCAAGTCAAATCATCATCATCATACACCAATTTAACATCATCATCAGAATCCTCATCCATTCTTCCCACCAACCACTCATTACTATCATCAATGTCCTTCAAAGAAATAGAGTCAACGGTATCACGCCTATTATATCGACATCTCAAGGCTCTATTATATTTCACAAATACCAAATCATTCAAGCATTGTTGAACAAGCCTATTCCTCTTTTTGCTATGAAGCTGCAAGAATAAAAAAATAAAATTATCATCCAATCTAGAACATCTTAAAGCTATCACACATAATAATAATAATAGAGTAACTTAGTACTTATATGTGAAAACACACTCCAATTTCTTTCACAACTGCTAGCACTACAAGTGAGGCAAAAAACTCTTACTACAAACTTTTGCAAGTTTGGAGTTGAAGATCCATATGCAACCCACTACTCAGCTGTTGATTAAATAAGTGTCAAAGTGCTTTTAGATTGCAAATATAAACAAGAATACAACTAAATCTATAAAGCAAAATAAACTAATTTATTTACCTGGTGATTTTGTCTTCCTTTGCCTAACAGCCATGGGTATTCCAAAAAGACCTTGAGCATTTCTATACTTATTTAGTTCATCTGTAATCTTATCTTGCACTTCAACACTTGGAACTAGCCTTTGTATACACTTGTATAGGCCATCCATCACCTCTTCATCTTGCTCAATATTGAAGTTTTCATAAAAGAACTCCGGATTCAAATAATGGCCAGCTGCGTGCAAAGGACGATGTAGTTGAGATTCCTATCGAGCATCAATAATTTTAAAGACCTCCTTGAACCTCTCTTTTCTACCACTGAAAGACTTGGTAATAGTTTCTTTTGCCCTATCCATAACCTCATACATGGAATGTCATACCAAGCTGAACCGCTCGGTACATCCGGAACCGAGCCAAACCGATGGGGAATCGGTCTAATTCAGCGCTTTTTTCCAAAAAATACCCCAAACCGCATCGAACCACTCGGTTCAGTACGATTCGGCATCAAACTGTCCAAAATCGGGCGGTACCAGGCGATTTGGCTCCGAACCGAGCCGTACCGAGAGGGGGACAGGGGGGTGGGTTTTACTATTTATGGGGTGGGATGGGCCGGCCAATAATGGCCCTTCCCTTTGCCTCAGAGATAAGATTCTCAGAGCCTGAGACTCTCAAAATGCTGAGAGTGCGAACAAAGCCTAAAAAAGAAAAAAATTCAAAAAAATTATGAGCCTGAGACTCTCAAAATGCTGAGAGTGCGAACAAAGCCTAAAAAAAGAAAAAAATTCAAAAAAATTATCACAGCCTCGTGGAGACGACGGTTTTCGACCGAAAGTAAAATAATCTAGTATTCTGTTAGTAAATATTTTATTTTTCAGAGTTTGTGTCCAAAAGAAAAAATAAGAAGTAAAAAAAATAAGAAAAAATCATACCAAAATTTATGATTTTGGTATGATTTCATTATATATTATAGACCTTTGAAAGATCTATACGATGATGCTAAAATCATTAATTTTTGTTAATTATATATATTTTTTAAAAAAATATTTTTAGAATAAAAAAAATTATAAAAAATCAAAAAAAATTGTAAATTCATAATATTGTTTAGGACAACTAAAGCTATGTATAGTATAAATTTTATGTCCGATTTTAAAATTTTTGATGTATCATATGCATAGTAACCTAAGCTTAATTTTAAATAAAATAAAAAAATAAATAGTATTTAATGTATATTAATAGGCTTAGAAGAATATATGTAGAGTCTATAACATGTTTCTACTTGAATCTAAGCTTAAATATTTTTTTAAAAATTTTTAAATTTTTTTATATTTTTTATTACTTAAATAATAAAAAAATATAGGGCCTTTCGATGAAGAATTTTAATTTTTATAGATAATTATTAAAATGATATGTTTTGTTAAACTTCCAGAAATGAATAAGAAAAATGATACAGAGCGTGATATTGGTTGGGAGTATGGCGAAATGCTCTCGACTCGGCACCATTAAAGATGTAAATAGTGCAACATAGAGTTCAAGAAAGGAGAGGCAACTAAGTTGAAGCAGCATTTGGCTTGTGGTTATCCCGATGTGGCCATATGTCGAAAATGCCCGCAGGAGGTCCGACAACTAATGAAGAAACACCTTTCTGATTTTAAATCAACGAAGAAGAAAGCCAAGCAGAAGAGAGCAGAGGTGGACCGTCGAGCTGCAGAGCCATCTTATCACTCCAGAGAGTCAAAGCAAGCCTCCGCTACAGATGATGCGGCACAGATGGAGGCTATCATTCGGGCTACATTCCAGCAAATGCAGTAGGTAATACTTACTATCGATCTGCCATTTCAGCTATACAGGCAGTTGGCCCGAGTGTAAATCCCCCAGCACCGAAGGATATTTATGATCAGCTTCTTGATAATAATAAAGAAGAGCTGCAGAAATGAATTTCTTCTTACAAGAATAAATGGCCTACATACGGATTGATGGTGATGTGATGGTTGGACCAGTCCTACCAGGCGGAGCATCATCAATTTTTTGACTTATTGTGATGAAAAAATATTTTTTTACAAATTAATTGATGCTTCAGATAAGGTACACGACGCTAACTGTATCCTTGGATTGATGGAGGTGATTGATTTAGTAAGAGAGCAGAATATCATTTCAGTCATCATAGATAATGGACCGCAATATAAGGCTGCTGAAGAGTTGCTGATGGAGCAGCGACCACATATTTACTAGACCCCATATGTTGCATATTGTATTGATCTCATATTGATGGATATTGGAAAGCTTTGTAGAGTGCAGCAGGTAGTGGACTCAGCTCAGACTATTATTAGATTCATCTACAATCATACATGGGTCTTGTCATTCATGCGGATATATGCTGGGGGAGAGATTTTGAGACCGAATATCACACAGTTTGCCACAAACTACATAGCACTTGATCGTCTTCTGAAGAAGAAAGCAACATTGCGTCAAATGTTTGTTAGTGCCGAATGGCAGAAGAGTAAATATGCGAGCCGATACTGAGGAAAGTCGTGTGAAGAACTTGGTGAGCAGTCAGTCATTTTGACAACGGACTGATAAGATAGTGAAGATTATCAAGCCATTATATGAGGTGTTTCGCACCGTGGATGGTGAACGATACCCCCAGATGGGCTTTTTGTATCATATGATGAAGAGGGTAAAGAAACAGATCAGTGAGATAGATCCAAAACATGGTCAGAAATATATCAACATTATTGAGCGTTGCTGGGACTATCAAATGGGTAGGAATTTGCATCTAACCGATAAGCACAAATTCAAAAGTCCACTGAAAATTTCTCTTCTACTTGTATGAATCTACTTATCTATTTATGGAATTTATCTACAGCATACTATTTGAATCTGAGATTCTAGTACACCATTCCTGGGATAAATATGGATACTGAACTTCTTACTGCTCTTCGTAATGTGCTATATAAGATGATGGATGATCCAAAAATTACATCAATGTATCTGCAAGAGGT
Source organism: Cocos nucifera (assembly GCA_006176705.1). NCBI lineage: Eukaryota > Viridiplantae > Streptophyta > Magnoliopsida > Arecales > Arecaceae > Cocos > Cocos nucifera. Next base: position 47,508 of record QRFJ01006051.1, on the reverse strand, counting down.
ATGTTAGAGAGGATATGAGTATTTAACCAAATTCAGTCTGTAATCAACTGCATATTTAATAATGTAACAAGTATACTTTTCACAGACGAAACAGTTTAGAGAGGGGACGGACAGCTTTAGAGTCTCATCGACTGTCGTAAGCAAAAAAAAGGATGAATCCAGATAAATTGCATATCAATAATGAAAAGATTTTGCTGACTTTACATATCTATCAATATCATGAAATATGATAAATAATTTTGATTAATATTTTTGCAACTGAATGGTAGATTTATTTTGGACAGTCCGTAGAAAATTTGAAAGCTGTAGCCATCCGCATTCTTTCCCAGACAGTCCTCTAGTGGCTGTGAGCGTAATTGGTCGACTTTTGTCCTTATCCACAGCAAATAGAGGAACCGTCTGACACAGAAGTGTCTCAACGATCTTGTATATGTTCATTATAATCTAAGATTGAGATTAAAATATATTCAGGATGAAATACAGCTGAAGTACATGGATTCGATGTTAGGTGATTATGCTGATGAGGATGAGGATCCGATGATTGGATGGCTTACAGGCCAACAGCAGGAGCCAGAGCTTGATGAGCCGGGATCTCCTCCACACTAGTCAGTTTAATAGCTAGGAAGATCAGGGTGAATCCGAGACGATGGGCAGATACAAATATTCCACATAAGGTTCCAACTGATCAGCCACAGCTTGAGGGCACACACAGGAGTCATTCATCATATGACCATGTCTGAGACATCCTCCTAAATGTTTGAACAAGAATTTTTAAGACGAGCCATCTCAAGCAAGAAGAAGAGATCCATCCTCTCAAACACAGCAAAATAAGAAAAAGGATAAAGCAAAAGAAAAAACAATTGCAGCATCCTCGAGAGTGCAAGAATTAGATGGCTCAAATTCGAAGACCAGGATGAGTGATGATAGTGACGGATCTGATGACTAGGAAGGGACTGAAGGATAAGAAATTATTATTCATGAGACGTAGCCATATGACAGTATTCGATTCATCGGTGAATCTCAGTTTACATATGCCATACAAAATAGGAACCACGGTGTACGAGCTGATAGAGACCGTGAGGATACTATTTCATATAGACGATGGCCTTCCAGAGGTCGTCGTCCAGCACACGATGCAGCTGTAGATGATTTGGCACATGAAGTAGGATCCATAAAATGTTTCTGAATCATCCTCATATTATGGATCCTACCACTCACAGACAGCTTATGATCCATATGGATATGAATATGATGCATCCGAGACATCGTCTTCTAGTAGCTACTATCCTATGCAGCCTAAAGCTTCTTATGGATCGAATTTTGCTGCTGGCATATTTGGATGGGCCCCTCCACAACCATACTATCATTCCAAGGACACCTCTCAGAGTCTGAGTTTGAGCGAGAGATCTGAGATGTCTTACAATCCAGAAAAATTACCTTATGGGATGAATACTCAAAATGCTAATTAGATAGAGGGATGGACTGATGTTCCTCTAGAGTATGCAAATGATCCGGATATCTACGAGCATCACAAATACTCGACAAGATTTTAGATCAGTAGAGATCTTAAGGTTAATAAATTATTTTTTTATATCTTGGAGACTTGTACATTAATTAATGCATTATTTTATATTTTTTTATTTTATTTTTTGAGATGTTAGAACTTAGAATTATTATATAATCCTAAATTAATTTAAAAATTATAAAAAAAAAATTAGAATAAAAATTAAGTCAGAAAAAAAAAAAGAAAATCGGTACTGCACGATACCGTACCGTACCATACCGACCAGGAACGGATATGGGAACCGATATTAGTTCTTGAATCCTTGGCCTCATAGATATATCGCATAGGAGGTTTCTTCTTCCCATCCACCAATCGAAGGACACGAACAAGAAGGCCAGACAACTTAAGAATATAAACAATATTAGTCCAAAATATAGGCATCAAAACAGTACCAACCGCTCTCTTGGCAGCTGACTCTTTTGCCCAAAGTTTGAAGTTCCACTCTTCAAAATTGAACATCTTCCTCAAGTTGTTCTTCTGATTATGTATTGATTGAAGAGTGATGAAGGCAGTTGCAAATCTAATTTTAGCTGGCCTAAGCAGCTCTCTTTGTCCTGTGAAATTCCTCATCAAATTTATAATGCCCGTTTTGCTATAGATGTACCCATTCAAAAAATTGCCCTCTTCAATATTTTTTTAATTGCTGGAATTTCAACAATATCCTCCAACATCAAGTCAATACAATGGGCAGCACATGATAACCAATATAAATTTGGCCTCTTTGCCTGCAACAATCTCCCTGTTCAAAATTCAGAAATTTGAATATTAAATTACAATTATACTAAATAATTTCTTAAAACTTAAAAATGAAAAAGTTTATTCAAATTGAATTCTACCTACAGCTATATAATTAGAGACATTGTCGGTCACCATTTGAATGACATTTGCTTCTCCAATTTGCTCCACCATGTCATCAAGCAATTTAAATAAGAAATTTTCACTCTTCACAGTATGGAAAGCATCAATAAATTTGATGAATAATGATCCTTTAGGAGAGTTCACTAAAAAGTTGATTATGTCCTTCTTTGCAATCTCATCTTTCCAACCATCTAAAATAATCGAGAATCCAAATCTTGCCCACTCTTCTTGATGGCCCTTCATCAAATCTCTAGTATGCTCAACTTCTTTTCTTAACAAGAGAACTCTAACCTTATGATAACTTAGAGGTTTCAAGCCATGACCAAATTGTCCAATTGCTTCAATTGCAATAGCAAAGCTTGGATAATTCACGGCATTAAATGGAATGCCGGCATCATACATCCACCTAGCCACCTCTTTACAAGCCTTATCTCTTAATTCTTTTTTTGCAAACTTCATTGATAGTAGTTTGCTTCCCTTTGCCTTCTTTCCTACTACGAACAACTATTTCTGCATCAGAAGTAAAATACAAATCTATGGGACCCTTTTCTTTTGGTTTCTTTGAGCTAGGTACCTTGCCACCAACCATAGAACTTCCACTTGTACCACCATTTCTTTTATTACGAGGACTAACCATCTAAATTTCATCTTCTTCATCAACACCAGTCTTCCATGTCATCAAAATCAGGCAACAAATTACCTTGTTTCTTTTCCCCCGCTTTCCTTAACATATAATCTTTAATCTCTTCACGAATATGTGGTGGACATTTTTGGCAACCTTTGGTATTTCGAAACCCTCCAACTATATGCTATTTTGCCCAACAAATCCCTTCTTTAGTCAATTTTTCACCAAAATTATAAATAATATCATTTTTATTTTTGCCCATTGGATCAGCCAAATGTGCATACTTCCCGCTGAATCTTTTTTAGATGATCCACGGCTTTCAAAATCCATTTTAACATCCTAAAATCAACCGCAAAAAAAAAAATCAATTACATATACTGTGAGTTATGTGATCCAAAAAACAAAAAAAAAAAAAGGAAAGAATGCATGTAATCCAAAAAAAATTATTGTCACAAAACTGGATGAACAGTAAATGATCTAAAAAATTCTCTGTAGACTGGTAAAAAAAATATAAATAAAAAAAAATGTTACTATAAAATGTAAATGAACTTATGAACAGTAAATGAAAAAAAAAATCCTGTATACTATTTAAAAAAATACTGTAGCTGAAAAAGATAAAAAAATTATAAATGAAAAAAAGAAATGTTAGTAAATGAAAAAAAAGATTCTGTATGTTGTTTAAAAAAATTACTGTAGATGAAAAAAATAAAAAAATATAAATAAAAAAAATTATTAAAAAAAATCATATATTATTTAAAAGAAATGCTGTAGATTGAAAAAAAATTGTAAATAAAAAAGTTACTGTAGATGAATAGTAAATTTTAAAAAATTTTGTATATTATTTTAAAAAATACTGTAGATTGAGAAAGAAAAAAAGTAAAGAATGTTCTGGAAAAAAAAGGAGAAAGAAGAAAGAGAGAAAAAAAAAGGACTGGGTCTCATGGTGTCATCCGAAAGGGACCGGATCTTCCGTCTTCGTCACTTCGACCAGCAAAAAAAGAGAGAGCAAAAGAAGACGCCGGCCAAAAAAAAATAGAGAAAGGGATCGGACTGGGTCTCACGGTGTCGTCCGAACAGGACCAGGTCTTCGTCTCTTCGACCAGCAAAAGAAGAGAAAGCAAAAGAATGAAGACGTCGGCCAAAAAAAAAACAGAGAAAGGAATCAATTTTTCGATCAACGAAAGAAGAGGAAAGAAGAGAAAGAAGAAGGAAAGAAAAGTAAAAAAGAAAATAAGAAAAATACCCGATCGGGTGGGGTCGTCGGTCGGCGACTGTAGGTTGTCGATCGACGACTGTGGGTCTTCGATCGGCGATCGTGGGCCTCAGTTGCGTCAATCGACGAGTCAATCCTCTTCTCCCGCGGCTGAGGCAATGCTCCAATGGCCGTGGATCTTCGATCGGCGACCGTGGGTGCCGGCGAGTGGGTTCTCTTCTCCGACGGCTGAGGCGGTGCTCGGATGGATGTAGATCTTCGACCAACGATCATGGGTTTTTTTTTCTTTTTTTTCCTTCTTTTGCGTCTGCCTGACTTCCCAGTCCGTCTGACTTTCCAAAATGTCACCGTTCCTAAGATGCAGAGCCTCAGGCACGCGTTTGGCATTTGCCTCAAGCGCCTACGCAACACCTCAGCCACCTCGCCTCGCCTAAGGTGGTAAGAGTCACGGAGACCCTCACCTCGAGCCTTTTGCACCTCAAGCGCGCCTTTAACAGCTTTAGCTAAAATATGGGGATGCTAAATAACTAAATTTCATGAAGCAGCAGATAATGTTACTCGAAATAAAACAACCCCAGTTAGACTTGAGCTTCAAATAACTCAAATAAGTTGCCATAACTGCGCTCAAATTATATCACAGCCCACAATCATTCTGGCCTTCAGTTGGGTCAGGTTGCTTTATATGAGCTGCCACTGGAGCTTTGCTTAAAAAGATTCTGCATTTAACAAGTACAGAAGAAAAGAGGCACTCACAAATAAGCTTGCAGATGGCTCAATTTCATTTATCCAACCACACCCTTGGGTGTGGGTGTAGTAGTTTAGACTATTTTTGCTTACATAGGACATCTTAACTACCTATAGTTCCAAAACAAATCCCATAGCACACAAGGTTAAAAGCTCTTCATCGATATATCCCAAACCAAACTAATTATAATGATTTGCGTTCAATGGTTAATAGAAGTTTCTCCTATTCAGCAGTTACTCTCTGTTTCAAAAAACAGGAAAGAACTTTTTCAACTACTTTACTGCCTAGGCTTCAGATCATCCATCACAAATGCAATTTGCAGGTTGCAAACTATGATCAAAAGGAGAGTTTTGGAAACTAAATAAAGGGATTTCTAAAAACCAACATAACATGCTTTTCATGAGCGCTTGCCAAGATTCTATTGGACAGTGAAAAATCATTTATCAATGTAATGTCCTTATCGACAGGTCGCCTGATATGTGTGATGTTTGGATGATTTGGACACATTATCCTAAATGACAAAAACGCAAAAATATTGGTGTTACATCATTTATTTTTTTATTTCCTGAATATCTATTGTAGACACTAATATCAGATTGGAAAATGCAGTAATTGTACCACACTGGATGTCACATAAAACCGGTCATCAACCAACTGTATGACCACAACATATACATGCCCAAGACCTTGTAGTTCTTAGATGTCAGTATTTAATCCATAAAAACATTCTAAACAAACAAGGAGCATAAAAGAGCTCATTAATATGCACTCAGTGATAGGCCATCTTTGCAACTTATGAACAACGAAAATTTGTATCGGAATATAGCACACTGAGACATAGAAGCACAGGTTCAAACATGCTTAGCACCGAGAAATGACAATATTTAAAATATATCATGCACTCAACATAGAAAAAAAATGCAAGAACATGACTGATCGCAACAAGATATGTTACATTAAATTTTCAGCAGCAAGCCATTAAATAAAAGGATACACTGACTAGGATCTGATGGCACAAGCCTCATTTCAGTGATTTTTGACAGCTCTATATCTTGACCACATTCTGAATCTGAGCCTCCAGATTCCTCATCCTCAGCAGCTTCAGTTTCAATCTTAAAAGTGAAAAAAATTCACAGCATTAAATTACAGAATAAAAACAGAAAACATGTCCAAATAACAAACAAGACTATACTCAATTTTGCAAAGTTGTATCCAAGATCCCCCTCCCCCCTTTAGATCTCATGTAGACTCAAATACCTTCAAAATTCACCATAGTCAAAGAAGTGATCATTTGACATTAAATTACATGACAAACTTTTGGTTCATCAAAGAAAATATGAAGTTTTCCATTATAAAAATCTCTAGTATCATAGTGTAAAATGTCCTATTCATATGGCTGCAGGCATATTTTGCATATCCACTCTTCAACACCTGCGATAGCTACTTAACAAAACAACTCAATTCACATCTTGTTCTCATGGGCAAGAGAGGCAACCAAAGTACAACAAAAAAGTTGCATTGCATTTATCAAAATAACATCCTCTGCATCCTCAAAAAGCAGATGAAACAAACAAACAAAAAAAAAAAAAGTAGTCCACGTTATCTGCTTCAGACCTTGAGGCATGAATAATAACAGATGGACAATTCATTCAAAGTTTCAATTGTATTAAATCAACTCATGGTCAATAGAAATATAGTTACTGAGAGAAGCACAGCCTTAACAGTGAATGCATTGAGGTCATCAAAGATGAATCTTGCTAACATCAGAGGCTTAGAGCTTAAAAAAGAAATCCAGGACTCCTAATGTGAGGCTTTCAATGGCAATGAATTCTGGTTGGTGACAGATGTATCTATCTTCTAAAAATTATCAGTTCACCTAAAAGCCAAGGTTCAAATACCAGTATAAAGTGTCATACGAACATGCAACCCAACAACACCATACAGTTTTGCACCTAGAAAATGTAATGTCCAGTCGACCATAAAATATTTAAATATATATAAAAATTAGGAAATTAATATAACAGAGAAAAATCCCAAAATAATTTTTTTAAAAAAAAAATTATGAGTGATTAGTTTACTTGATTGCAACTGAATTTTTGTTTCATTGTATTAAGCACCTTTATCCAAGATAGGTTTTCTCCTCTTCAAAGCAAAAGGCATCAACTTCTGAGTTTTGAACCATCAGTTTAGGCATAGGCAAATCAGATCTGCTGGATGAATGTCAGAAATCAATAAATAAACAAACAAACAAACAAATTTTTGAACCCCATCCTTTCCCTATCTATGCTTAATGCCCTTTTCTCTCTTCTTTTCCAATATGTCCTCTTCATTGCATATTGCAATCCACTACTCTCCTGCACCACCAACACTCTACCACCATCTCTTATGCCCAAAGGTGTCAAGATGACCAGAGAATCCCTAGTACAGAACCCTAATTGCCTAAGTGATGCCTAAGCACCTAGGCGCCAGGGCAGACCAAGGATCGAGACCAAAGCAAAAGGCAGATGGGGTGGTCAACGTTGGCCAGTGGAGCAAGAGCACAAAACAATAGACAAAGGTGGCTTGAACTTAAGAATGATAGGGAGCATCATGAGTCACAGAGTGCATGCAAGGGGCTAGAGAGAGTAAGGTTATGAACGAAGACAAAAAGTTGAGAGTTGAGTCTCATGGAACAGATACTGGCATGGACATCTTTTACTTGACAGATAAATCTAATAAGCTTGCCTCATTTAACATGATCCCATGGTGGAAAACTTGATAAAAGGAGATAAGAAGAGCCTTCTCATATTGAGAGGAGAAAGTCCCATCAATATAAATACCATGAGCTGATAGTTATGATGGTGGAATGTTTTAGCATAAAGCACAAAATGTAATTGTAGATCTAAGTTATCTAACACCAATTTCATACATGCAAGACCAGATAAATGACATGCATTTTAAGATAAATAGAAATTCTGCCTTGAAATAAAAATGAGATCATGAATAACACTAATCAGATGCCTATATTCCCAATACCCTTGTACCAACCTCACATGCCTTTAACAAAAATGAAAGAGAAGTCATTTTGTTACCAAAACAAGTAAAGCTCCTCCTGTTTATGACCCGGTTCCTCTTCATATTCATTACCTTCTTTTGCCTCCTCACCTTTTTTAAATCTAGTAAAAAGCCACTTGTAATAGAAAGACACTCATTCAGTCCAAACAAATATATAGGGTAGAAAACCAGAAAATGCCTAAAGATATGATTTTCTTCTTGTGATTCATCAAACTATTTTATCCACAAGACAAATGGTATCAAGGCCACTGAAACAAACAAGAATTACTACCAGAAGTTTTTTTTCTAATAGTTCATGACCTGAGCAAAATTAGATGAATGATTGACATCTTTAGGGATCAACACTCCTTTAGATTTTGTATGTTACAACACAAATAGGGAGCAAAAATAAAAACTTGTAAACATCAAAATTTTTGAATCGTAATCCAACTAGGAGCTACATAAACATCATAAGGCAAGTTGGGTGAAGAAGAGTTTACAAATGGATTTATACGTGATAAGTGAGACCATGGTGGTTCACCAAACCACCCCAAACTAGGTAATTGAGGGCATGTCGAACCATACCAATGGCCTACCAATGCGGTGCCAACATTCGATTCGGAACACCAACGAAAACGAAGGAAGGGAGAAGGAAAAAGAGAAAGAGAGAGAGTGGTGGAGGGAAGGAGAAGAAAAAGCCGGTGATGGCCTGCCAAGACTGCGGGAGTTCCCCCCAAGTCCAAATAGACAAAATAGACAGAGAGGGGGGGAGAGAGAAATGGACGAAGACAGAAATGGTGAGGAAGCCGAAGGTGGCCACCAAAGGGCTGTAGAGGCTCCCGGACGGCCTGATTCCCCCTCCCCCCATGCCACTGCCTCCGCTGGATGCAAACAGGGGTGACTCACCCTTGTTTCATTGAGTTTTAAATTTTTTTTTGATCCATAATGAGGTTGGCAGTCCTATTGCCGACTTCCTGACTTCCCTATGGGTCAGGAAAAAAAAATTAAAACCCAATGAAATAAGGACAAGTTGCCATTGTTCGGCTCCAGCGGAGGCTGCGAAGAAAAATCTGGCCATTCGAGAGCCTTCGTGGCCCTCCGACAAGCACCGCTGGTTTCCCCACCATGTTGCCCTCTGTCCATTTCTCTCCCTCCCTCCCTCTCTCTATTTTTATCTAGTTGAACTCAAGAGGAGCTCTGAAGGCCTCAACTACCCTCCAACGGCCTCAACGAGCCATCGACCGTCGCTGCCAATGTCCCCACCGGCCTCCCTCTCCTTCCCTCCCCCCTCTCTCTCTCTTTTCCTCTCCAATTCTCCCTCTCCCCCACTTTATTTGCCGTGTCGGTTCGGACACAATATAACTCGATACAGAGTGCCAAACCTTATAACCAGTCGGTCAGCACGAGGTCCGGTTCCAATTCTACGAATCTTAAGTGAAACTAAAGCTAGATGGACATGCATCACAAGTAGTGGTTAGTGAACAGCCAAGTGCAAGTCTTTATGTTAGATCTATCTTTGGCTCATTCTCTCACTAGATATGTATTAACTATTGGTGCATACAGATGCCATGCAGAATGGCTGCCATAGTGCATGGTGTTTTGGTTTGGATGCCAAGATAGTTCAATTGGCAACGGAGTATAGCCTTGCAACAAAACATTGGTTTCATGGCAAGAATGGTCAATGATTCAATAACAAGATGACATCTTAAGACAACAATATAAAATTGAGGCATAAATTATCTATGCATTGGCTGTAGGGGTGAAAGTAGATCGAATAATATCCATCTGGATCCATTTTTGTATCTGAATCCATCCAGATATTGATAGATTTGGAGCATCTAGCTAATATCAGTATTCGTATCTATATATCTGTCAAAGAAAATAGATATGGATAGACAATTATCCATATCTGAATATCAGATTCTATTTGTAATCTTATTCAATTTTATATGGCACTCATGAACTTTTAAACCACATTAACATGCTATTAATTTGATTTACCATCCATTTAGTAATATCTTTAATTTTGTGGTCATAAAGTTTAGTTATCCAACTTATATCCGTATTTATATCCATATTTCCAACATCCGACTTGTATTCGTATCCATTTAAAATAAATATGGAAATAAATTTTTGTATCTAACTAATATCCATATCTATATCTGTATTCATCAAATAAAATAAATATGGATATCAATATACTGGTATCCGATCCATATCAGATCCAGTTTCAGCCCTTTGGCTGGTCAAGCACTAGCCTAGTGATGCCTTTGCCATACTCCACTAGCTCATGCAAAAGAATAGGGAGTTACACATGTTTAAGGACTTCCTAAGAGAACATTTCTAGACATCTTTCCAAAGCTTTCAAGTGTTTTTTCATGGAGAGAATGGAAATATCACAACATGCATGCTTCTTTACTATTTTTCTAGTGTATTAACTAAGGTCAAAATTGTAAACCCTCTTTCTTAATGGCACATGCAAATGGGGCATGCCTACAACAATATCGAGAAAATACCTTCTTCTTCATTTAAAACCTACCAAGAGACCACAACAAAAAGACACTAGAAAAATTGACTTAAAGCTTTAAAAAATAAAAATATCTGGATTGTCATCCATGGTATGGTAGCAAGACTAATGCACCATGCCAAAGATATCATACAACATGCAACAAAGGAATCTAGCACTTACATTAGTAATGCAGTGAACAACTGCTATTCAACCTCAGTCATTTGGCCAATCCTAATGCGAAGAATATAATAAATAAGCATAATTGGTGACAATCAAATGTTGAGTGGACTCCAAACAAATGTTGTTTAAATTGGATTTAGATGCCTCTATCCAAATTAGTATGGTGAGACGTTTGTCAAGAAATATTTTACTCAGATATGACTAGAGCATAACATCTAGGTTGATAAGTTGATTGTCAGAAAGACTTAAGTTCATTCAAGTGGTTTCCCATCCTAGTCTGCCTTTGTTTTCTGGTAGACCAACAAGGTTCTCTTGTATAAATTATATGGTTGGCCCTATTTAGATGCCCACTCAATATAGTGACTTCCAAGGAATCAAGAGAGAGAAAAGAAATTGAAAGGTAGAGAAGATACTGAGAATTCTTTGAAGGGAGTTGTTGCAATGACAACATTTTAAGGTTTGAGAGTCCCTCAGGCAATAATTCGAAGGGTCTTTACATGAGGCATTTGCCTAGAAAGACTTAGCTAGATCGCCTGTTTGATATCTCATATTCTACTAACTCATCAGGTGTAGTTGGGTCCAGCCAATCAGGCATGATCAGGTTCAACCTATCATTCATTGGCATCCAAGCCCATTGTCATCTCTCAAGTCCATCCCATATCCACCCCCCTCATGCTGGATATCGTCCTTTATACTCAGGTGCAGCCACCATACTTAGGCCTGCGTACAATTTAAATATATGCTCTTCCCAGCCCTTTGTTTGAACTCTTAGCCCTTACTATAGTTGGATCAAGCCCCCAGTAGTCGAGTGCAGCCCCTTTTATGGTGGGGCCAAGTCATCTAAACTCAGTACTTCATAAAACCCATATCTTGACCTATAAGGGCAACATTTTCTACTTCTAGCAGGCACCCTTCTATCCCACTTCTTTTTTTCTATCCAACAATCAAACACAACATTAACTTTGACCTGATACTAAAGAGACCTTTCGCAAGCTTAATTTAGTAAAAGTAAAATAAGAAAACATCATTTGAAAGCAACAAATCCTAAACTACTAGTTGCATGAAAACTTTCCTAAGATCAAAAATCAAATTTTATCATTATATCAACATCACCAGTCTTATATCACCTTTACTGTTTTTATATAAGCTCAGAATACCATCTCAAAAGAAACAGCAGTTTAGTTTGAACTGAATTAGCATGATCACAAATGATCACATGTGGGGCGCGCTACAATGATTATAAGTTTGAGACACAAAACAACTCATGCAATCATTTAAATAAAGATCTACAAAGTGGAGGATAGGACAAAAGTGAACAAATTCAAGAATTATAGGAAATCAGATGAACTTACAAGCCTGTTTTAGGCTTTAAAAGGTGGAGAATAATTCTAGAAAAATCTAATAAAAAAAGTTAAGTCCATAGCAAAAGCTTTTGTGTTAACCTCGAACTAAGACAGGTGACACTAATAGAGCTCTTAAGTTTCCTCCTGAAGGGGTTTTAACCGATTTCGTTTTATTTCATAACTTCTAGCGAGCTTAAAGAATCAAGAAGGAACAAAACAAGTTTGATCTTAAATGAAAAACAGATACACTACATTCAAAAAGCAGATTAAAATAAGTACATGTAAACCATAGAGGAAGAGAGGGAGGGAGGAGGGAATAAGAGAGAGAGAGAGAGAGAGAGAGAGAGAGAGAGAGAGAGGTGGAGAATGAGGCAGAAAAAGGTTAGAATAGAAAGAACAATAGTCATTATTCTAGAGATGGCGCTGGTGCACACCTAAGTAGCCAACTTAGACAAAGAGGCCTCCCAAGAGGCCAGCCTGCGGCCGGGCAGCCTAAATAGGCTGCTTGACCTTAAGTGGCTGTTTAAGCTGTTGCTTGAGCCTAAAACAGTTACCTAAATTGAGCACTTGGGCACCTCAACCAGCAGGTTGGATATCATGAGTCAGGTACTTAATTTACACAGTACTTAACCCATAAATTAACTCTACCGTCCTCTTCTTTTGAGTCTGATGCAAACAAAGCCCTAAACACGACAGTAGTGAAACAAGACTAGGACATAAAGAAGGGAGGAGAGAGGAATGGCAGTGTCTTGACAGCTGGTAGCGGTTATAGCCACTTTTTTCTTCATCATCCCAAATTTTCTTTAATTTTTTCATGTCTTGTGTTCCTACGTTACTCATGGTGTTGGGGCTGCTACTAGTAGTGGTTACTTCTCGCAGTGGTGCAGCATTTCCATCAACAGCTGCTGCTGCTCGGTTGGGACTATCATAGCATCACATCCTAGGGCCAGTAGCAGCTACTACTAGTGCAGCCAACAATGATGGCTTCCGCTGCTACCAGTGATGGTATTGCCACTGGTGCAGATGGAGTTTCTCAAACTACTAACAGTCTACCAAAGGTCAAAACCTCCTATCACATAAATGGGAAACAAATATGAAGACTAGTTTTCACCAACTCATCTACTAATGTATCAAATTATTTTTCTGTTCAAGCTTTTAAAGTTTAAGGTTTCTATCAAGTAATGCCACAAGTTTCTTCAAGTATTTATGACGTAATATCATCGACAAGTTTATCATGCTGTTAACTATTTAATTTAATGTTTTTAATGCTTTGTCATTTGCTTTTTAACTTAATTTTGTGGATATATGACATTATTTTGTGGATTATCATAAAGGTTCTAATTTTTCAGTACATCTATCTTCATTGTTCCCTCATATTTGTAATTAATTGCACTTTTAATTTACGGATGACCATGAACTCCAGCTACCTACCTAGCACCTAGGTGCTACACACAGGACCCCCCCCCCCCCCCCACCCACACAATAAAACAACAATAATAGTAAAAAAGAGATGGCAGAACAGTAAAAATTTGGCTTTATATTTTTGTCATTCAACTAAAAACCTCAAAATTCTTTAGAATGCATCATCATACAAACATCCTTATCAAGAAAAACCTAAAGCAACAAAGAGACAAGGTCTCCTATTCCTAAAAGGACTCCACAATTACTTATTACTACACTAAACTATTCCCACATAATTTAAAACCAAAAAGGACTCTTAATCAACCTAACACTCCAGTCAATTCAAATTTTCCAAAACAAGAACAAAATAAAAGAAAAAACAGACATTAAAGTTCAAAATAAAAGGCACCCAAAAGAGATTCTTAAAAATCTAATACCCTTTTTTGGGCGAGATTTCTTCCTAGAGACTTTGAAAAGAAGTTTTGTTTTTCTTGGACCAAATACTGTATTGTTCAATGCTCTGGCTATGCTCATGGCAGAAATACATGTCCCCAGAACCTCCCTTGATCCAAATTCCTCTTCTAGAGCTGATTCATATACCTGCTGCCCACCCCTAGTCCTTAGCAGTTTGATCTTTAATGCTCCATAGATACACAGTCTCTAGTCTTATAAGACTGCCTACAGTACAAGTTTTAGCAGCCATGTAACCTTTGACCACAAATGCTCCTTAAAATCAGCATCTTCATGACCAAACTACATCAGGAGATCAAATATTAAAAAGACAATCTCCTTTGTTGGAAAAATGCATGCTCACATGCTTGTATGGAAGAAGTTAGGAAGCTCCAAAATGAACAGTCTTGAATGGTGAGAAAAGCCAAAAGCACCTTAAGAAGTCAATGAACTCATCATTGACCATCAGCTTCATATCAAAGCCTGTGAAAGGATCAAATTATTTTGTAACACAAAATTTGACATTTTTGGGACAAGAGAAAATAAGAATAAAACTATGTTGCCAGGTGGAATGATTTTAAAGTAAAATATAAAATAATTTCAAGAGAAGAAAAGGAAATAATCCATGAATTCTCAAAAGAACAATCAGGTATTTATGGACAATCAATCCCCAATTTTGAAGGTTTGATCTCCAAATAAATAGTTTATAAGAAGTCTAGAAACACGAATCCTGATGACTAAGGCTCCTTCCTTAGAGGGATAGCCAAGATATTGAAACCCACTTTACTCTTGTCTCTATCTATTAATTACTTCACAAAGGCAGAATGCAGATAGTTTTGCTTAATTAACAAATGAACAAATAATTTAAAAAATCATGGATGCTGAACTAAAATTTTGAAAACTAATAGCAACTTCCCTGATAAGACCATATTCAGAGGTTATCTATGAAATAATGGAGAAGTTTAATTTAACGCATAAACTACTGCATACCTAATTTGTATTGAAAAAGAAAAGAAAAAAATCAATTAAGCTGAACTGCTGTGATGAAGGCATAACAAAGTTCACTAACAAGTCCTTTCTCAAGGGCGATATAAGAAAATATTGTCAACAACTCATAGCAAAGAGAATGAGTTGTAGAGCTTGGCTAATATCTTGGATAATGGAAAACACATGACTACAAAGCAAAAATAATCTGATCACTTTTGTCCTCGGGCAGGAAATCCTCACAGTGAGAAATGAAAAGTGTCATCGGATTAAAAAAATACACCCTAGTCTTGAGTTCTTTTTTCTACTATATGTCACTACTTGACAAACGAAATCATAAAGATTTACAAATCATGCTTTCCCAAATGGAGAGAACTATTCTGCACAAAAGTCCAGTAATGTCCTCAATCACAGAGATGCCACAACAAAATAAATTTTTGACCCTTCATCTCGATTATCTGTCTCAAAAAGAAGCTCAAACAGGCAGCAAAGGACTCAATCGTTCAGCTTATTGACTTCCATGGCATATTTCACAATCAGCATCCATCCAAGATTCTTTCTTTTCTATTGTAAATGTCTTTGTTGGTAAGCAATGCAACTTTTACCCAGTTTAACATTAGAAAAAAAAAAAAAAGAAAAAGGGGGGAGAAACCTAACCCTAACTTAGAATGGTATGAGGGACGATACCTGAGTGTAGATACAGGGGACGGGGTACGCCTCCGGGTCCCTCGACACCGCATGGAGGGAAACCGACAAGAAATCCACCGCATACCCTTTGGCTCTATCCGCATCGCTTAGCCACACCACCCTCCTTTAACATCGCATGAGAAGACGAGAAGAAATCAAAAGGCGGTCATCAGAAAAGGGGTCCGGAAAGAAGGTGGGTGCTCGAAAAGATTAACGGAGTACTTGGTGGAGATGTAGAGGGTCCCGGGAGACTCCGGTGGCCGGCCGCCAAGAACGATGGCCACGCTGGGCTGGACGTGCATCAGCTCCTCGCCGGCGTCAGCGTCAAGGCGGGGCTGCCCGCTCCCGTCCCCGACCCGCTCGATGAACTGCTGCAACCCTAGAACCATGGCGATCTCTCGCTAGTGCCGCTTCGACTCTACTTTCCCTTTTGTTCGTTGTTAAGCAGAGCGCAAGAACGGTGGTGCTCTATTTGCCCCTGCGAGGAAACGGCAACAGCGCCTGTTGGAGCGTGTGGAGTACTCGATCGTCTCGGCCCGCTTCTTGACTAGCGTTGTGTATCCCGGACCACCGGCGGGCGTTACTAATTTGTTAGCTGGACCTGACCCGTCATTTCGTCCAAAGCCATCCAAAACTAGAGAAATATTCTGTGCACCGCGAATAAATAAAATCTATGGTGTGTGTGTATATATATACCATGCGGACATATAGAATTTTAGAAGAAGAAAAAAATGCCACGTATTTTTAAAGTGTTTTTTTTTTCAGGATATTAAATTTTACATCGACTGAGGAAAAAACACGAGCAGAAAAATACTAAAAAACTCCAAGTAGAATCCTTAATCTACTTAGTTTTTTGAGTGAAAATCAAACTAAAATTTCTCTGTAGGTCTATTTAAAGGGTCCAATTTTCTAGGTTCTTTCCCACAAAATCGTCATCAAAATTTTTTGATTTCTTCTTATTTACTATAATCCATCCTTGCTTTGATTGTCAAAAATCGGATCAAAACCAGTTAAAAATCAAATAAATCCCTTCCCCTTCTTATTATTAATCTTCTATAAATCTTAATCATAAATTTTGCTAAGATTAATCGACCATAAATTTTTGAAATTCCTTGATTATCATAGTCCCTTGTTTTAGGTTATTTTACCTTTTTTTTTTTTTAAGGGGGGTTTCCACCACTATCGCCGAACCTGTGCCACCGGTCATCATTGTGGATTGCCCCTTCGGACATGAGTATCAATGGCTGAAAAGAGGACCTCCTAGCTATAGGAACAAGGAAAAGAAAACTTCTCCTATTCCAATAAAGCGGTGGGGCGAGGAAGGGGTCCTCCGAGAAGAGGTAGAGGAGGTGCCACAGTGACAGGTGAAGGCAACGGTGGAGGGGGAGGAAGCGGGGAACCACCGGGATGGGGGGCTTGGGGTGGCACGGAGTTTTTCTTTTTTTTATGGCAAACGAACAGAGAGGGAGAGGAGCAGGGACCTATGGGGTGGGGCAGGGGACACCATCGGGGACTGTGACAACTATTAACATACTGATGAGGATGGTGCTTTTGGTGAATAGATTAGGCTGCATGAAATTTCTATTGCAAGTTTTTTTAATTTGCGATATCCTATAGTCTTACAAGGTTTTGAGAAGTCCTTTATTTTTCTTCTTATAGGGGTAACATTCGACATAGAAGGTTTTAAGGTGTTGGGATCTTTTTTTTTATAGTTCTAGAGATATATAAACTAAGATGTGTAGGATCACCATGAGTGCGCGCACGCGCGCGCGCACACACGCTGTTAGAGCTTCATTTCATATAAATATTCATGGTAAAATATTATTTTTAAATATTAATTTTTAAAAAAAATATTAATTATTATATAAATATTTTTAAAATTAATAATATATATATATATTTTTTATAATAAAAATATTTTAAATTAATATTTTTTTAAATATTTATTTAATAATAAAAATATTTTATAATATTAATTATAATAAATATTAGTAGTTTTTTCATTACGATCGAAATCGATATTTATCGAGAGAGAAGGGGAACGATGGTGGGACGGCACCAGTGGGCATGGAGAAAATATGAGAAGAAGAAAGAAGGTGGGGGTGCGATCAGGATTGGCATTTACTAAAAAAGAAAAGGGGCCGTGGTAGGGCAGTATCGACGGATGTGAAGAAGATATAAAAATAAGAAGGAAGAAAAAAATATTAAAATATTATTTTATCAAATAATAAAAAATATAATATATATAATAAATAAAATAAAATAAAATATTAAAAAATTAAAAAAATATTTATTATGACTATTTATTATTAAAAGATTTTAATAATTATTCTCATAATTATCTGCTCGCACAACGTGTGGGTCTTCGACTAATTATACATATATAAAATAATACTCTATGGAGGAATATTGTGGGATTGCCACCTCAGCATTTCATATGATTTTAGTTATACCATATGGATTACTATTTTATTATCTATAATAATTTAAAATATTATTTTAAATAATAATAAAATAGTATTTTAAAATTAAAAAATAATATTTTAAAAATAAAAATAAGAAAAAGATAAGAGATAAAAAAATATTTTAAAATTTTATTATTTTTTAAAATAAAATATTATAAAAATAATAATAATATTTTTTAAAAAATATTAATTTATTATTATTTTAAAAAGATAACATATTATTTTTAATTTTAAAAATAATAACATACTAATTTATATATTATATATATATCTATTGTATATATATAAAATAATATTTTATGAAGGAGTATTGTGGTATTGCCACCTTAGCATCTTAGATAATTTTAGTTATGCCACATGAATTATTATTTTATTATCTATAATAATTTAAAATATTATTTTTAAATAATAATAATAAAGTAATATTTTAAAAATTAAAAAAATAATATTTTAAAAATAAAAATAAAAAAGGGATAAGAGATAAAAAAAATATTTTAAAAAAATTATTATTTTTAAAAAATAAAATATTATAAATATACTAATAATATTTTTAAAAATATTAATTTATTATTATTTTAAAAAGATAGCTGTTGGTGCAGAAACTGGTCGTTGTCGGAGGTCGCTGGAGTCGAGGCAGCAGAGGATCCGTCCTCGCCGGAGGTCGCCGAACTCGAGGCCGCAGAGGTCACCGCCGGGGACCTGCAAAACAAAGTCCCATCCGGAACCGGTGGGGGGGCGGCTCCGGCAGGACCCTCCGACGGTCAAGTCAGCTCTGGCCAATAGTAATGGAGTGCTCGGAATGAGTTCCTGAGCTTAGAGAAGAGGAGAAGAGCTTAGAGATCGAGATCAGAGAGCTTAGAGATCAGAGAGCTTAGCCTTAGTGTGTCGGGAGGGTCCTTTATATAGTGGAGCTTGATGGTGACAACTGCAGTCGCGTGCTGGCGGGCCGCTCGAGGTTCGGCGGAGTCAGTCTCACGGGATGGTGCCGTATGCGGCGGATTGAGGGTGACAGCCATCGCCGCCTGACAGTGGGTCGGCGGATTGAGGGTGACAGCCATCGCCGCCTGATGGTGATGGTTGCAGAGCTTGCCAAATGAAGGGTTGAAGGCCTTCGTCGTGTGCCCATTTCGGAGGAGTTCGGGCTCCTGAAGAGGAAGATAGGAGGGAGTTCGGCACCCATAGGCGTCTGACTGGAGATATGCAGCTAAGGCTCGTCCGCTGAAGAGTTCGGCTGCTGAGGATCCGAAGCTCGGCCGTTTGAGGGTTCGGCCGGCTGTTGGACTTCGGCTGAGGCTTGGACACTGAGAGTTCGGTAGGAGCTCGGTCGGTCGAAGGGCGATGAGGGCGACCGCT
Organism: Cocos nucifera; assembly: GCA_006176705.1. Classification (NCBI taxonomy): domain Eukaryota; kingdom Viridiplantae; phylum Streptophyta; class Magnoliopsida; order Arecales; family Arecaceae; genus Cocos; species Cocos nucifera. The sequence goes on along the minus strand of QRFJ01006051.1, from coordinate 28,098 downwards.
GAGGAGTTCGGCCGAGTAACGACTGCTGAGGAGTTCGGGCTCCTGAGCGACGACCGCTTGGGGATTCCGCTAAAGCCCGTCCGCTGAGGAGTTCGGCCGCTGAGAGGACTTCATTGAAGCTCGGCCGCTTGGAGTCGGTCCGAAGGAGTTCGGCCGCTGAGAGGACTTCGTTGAAGCTCGGCCGCTTGGAGTCGATCTAAAGGAGTTCGGCCGTGGGGAGTCCGAAGGAGCTCGGCCGCCCAGGAAGTTCGGTCTCGACGCTGGGAGTCCGGGAGAAGCTCGGGAGCTGACCAGTTCGGCCTGCTGGAAGAAGCTCGACCGCTGAGAGTTTGGCTGAAGTCTGTCTGCCGAAGCTCTTCCGCGGCTACTAGTTACATTGGGCTGAGCGTCGGGCCGGGCTTCGGTAGGAGCGGGATTTATCCCCAACAGTAGCCCCCCCACTCTCGAGTTCAAAAATTGAAGGAAGGGAGTACCAAAACAGGCGACTGTCGAAGTCTTCTTCAAGGCTCTGCGTTTGTTGCAGCTGAAGCTCGGGGGAGGTCTCACCTCCAACCAATGTTGACGCTGAAGTTGAGGCTGAGGCTTGGGGGAGACCTCATCTCCAGTCGATGTTTGGAGTTGAAATGGAACTCGTTTCCAGCCAAAGTTGATGAAGCTGATGTTGAAGCTCTCTGGCCGAGGTCGATACGATAGCTTTCTCTAGCCGAGGTCGATGTTGAAGCTCCCAAGCCGAGGTCGTCGCGGGCCTTACGTCTATCCGAGGACCTTATCCCTAGTCGGAGTCGATGCGGGCGCTCGGGAGGAGATCTCATCTCCTACTGCCGAGGTTAGCCCAGTTCCTCGGGGGAGATCTGATTCATAGCCGAAGTTGCTCGGGAGAGATCTTATCTCTGGCCGAACTTTGCCCTCGGGAGAGATCTTATCTCTGGCCGACGTTGCGGTTCGGGAGAGATCTTATCTCTGGCCGAACTTACTTTTCGGGAGAGATCTTATCTCTGGCCGAACTTGCTTTTCGGGAGAGAAATCTTATCTCTGGCCGAACTTTGCCCTTGGGAGAGATCTTATCTCTGGCCGAGGTTGCGGTTCGGAAGAGATCTTATCTCTGGCCGAACTTTGCCCTCGGGAGAGATCTTATCTCTGACCGAGGTTGAGGTTCGGGAGAGATCTTATCTCTGGCCAAACTTGCTTTTCGGGAGAGATCTTATCTCTGGCCGAACTTGTTGTTCGGGAGAGATCTTATCTCTGGCCGAACTTTGCCCTCGGGAGAGATCTTATCTCTGGCCGAGGTTGTGGTTCGGGAGAGATCTTATCTCTAGCCGAACTTGCTTTTCGGGAGAGATCTTATCTCTGGCCGAACTTTGCCCTCGGGAGAGATCTTATCTCTGGCCGAGGTTGCGGTTCGGGAGAGATCTTATCTCTGGCCGAACTTGCTGTTCGAGAGAGATCTTATCTCTGGCCGAACTTTGCCCTCGGGAGAGATCTTATCTCTGGCCGAGGTTGCGGTTCGGAAGAGATCTTATCTCTGGCCGAACTTACTTTTCGGGAGAGATCTTATCTCTGGCCGAACTTTGCCCTCGGGAGAGATCTTATCTCTGGCCGAGGTTGCGGTTCGGGAAAGAGATCTTATCTCTGGCCGAACTTGTTGTTCGGGAGAGATCTTATCTCTGGCCGAACTTTGCCCTCGGGAGAGATCTTATCTCTGGCCGAGGTTGCGGTTCGGGAGAGATCTTATCTCTGGCCGAACTTGCTTTTCGGGAGAGATCTTATCTCTGGCCGAACTTGTTGTTCGGGAGAGATCTTATCTCTGGCCGAACTTTGCCCTCGGGAGAGATCTTATCTCTGGCCGAGGTTGCAGTTCGGGAGAGATCTTATCTCTGGCCGAACTTTGCCCTCGGGAGAGATCTTATCTCTGGCCGAGGTTGCGGTTCGGGAGAGATCTTATCTCTGGCCGAACTTGCTTTTCGGGAGAGATCTTATCTCTGGCCGAACTTTGCCCTCGGGAGAGATCTTATCTCTGACCGAGGTTGCGGTTCGGGAGAGATCTTATCTCTGGCCGAACTTGCTTTTCGGGAGAGATCTTATCTCTGGCCGAACTTGCTTTTTGGGAGAGATCTTATCTCTGGCCGAACTTATTTTTCGGGAGAGATCTTATCTCTGACCGAGGTTGCGATTCGGGAGAGATCTTATCTCTGGCCGAACTTGCTTTTCGGGAGAGATCTTATCTCTGGCCGAACTTTGCCCTCAGGAGAGATCTTATCTTTGGCCGAGTTTGCCGCTCGCATTAGGACGAGGTTCTCCTCCTGTTCCTAACACGGCGACTATTGACTGCTTCTTTTCCAGCCATTACATAGTTTTCGCATCCAGAAATGATTTTATTGAGAGGGGAGAGTTTTACCGAGGAGAAGCTGATCGTAGCGCATTTCCGTTCGAGGGTTGTCGGGGTGTTGTTCCTCGGAGTTCCCTCGGGCAGCAAGTCCCGTCCAGACGACCTCCTCTATCTCATGCCGGCCTTCATAATTTGGACCATGCTTCTCTTGACTTTGTCGCTGGGGATGACAATCACCGATGTAGCTAGCTCCTAGCTCCTCCCCGGGGTGGCGTTGATGACGCCGCGAGGACGGCCAACCTTCTTGTCTTTTCTAGTTACGGCAGTGCCTTATAGCCGATCTTCTCTGCTTCAGACTCGCGCAGGAATTTGGAGAGGCCGTAGTCCCATTTTGGCGAGCTCTTCAATCTCGTCTTGGCGGCTGGCCGTAGTCGCGATGGTAGGAGCTTTACTTGCTTCGATCGCGCACGTTTGGGGAGGTAGTCCTTCAGGTCTTGGCGGCTGGCTTTTAACTTCGCCGAGGATTCGAGTTAGAGGAGCGGGTCGAGGATTCGAGTTAGAGGAGCGGGTCGTAGCTGCGGAATCTTTCGGGAGGAGGATTTCTTCGCGCCCTTCTGTCGGGGCTTCCTTTGCGGTGAGCTCGAGAAGTTCGGGCTTCGCTTACGTGGAGCTTCATTCCGCTTTCCTGCAAAACTTTTCGTGGGAGAACTTCATGCTCCTCTTATTCGGACGAGTTCGGACGAGCTCGAGGGGAGCTCGGCTTTTCTTGCCCGAACTTCGTTCCACCTCCGATGAACACTTTGTAGGCGGTTCCTTTGGGGGACATACTGGAGCGTGAGTTCGGCCTTACTTGCACCGAAATTCATTCCGCTTTCCCGCGGAAGCTTCCGCGGGAGGACTTCATACTTCTTTGTCGGAGCTTCCTCGATGACGGGCTCATGGGTGGGTTCGGCCTTCCTCGCGCCGAACTTCATTCCGCTTCAGCGGGGGAACTTCTGCTCTCCGTTTCTCTCTTAGGGGCGATTGGGCTCTTCCTTAAGGCTGATTCCTCGCGTCCTCATGGCGGGCTTGCTGGTGGAGTCGCCACCGGAGGTTGCTGTATAGCCTGCAACGCCTCCGTGAGGCCACGGATCTATCGGACAAGCAGGCCAAACTGCTTCACATCCACCGCGGGTGCAGGTGGAACCTAGGCCGCCGGGGCTGAAGCAGGAACAGACGGGCCTGGACGGGATCGGGTCGCAGAGGCCACCGAACGCCGTGCGGAAGCTCTCCTGGGTGGCGTTTTCTCTTCAAAAGAGAAAAGGAAGATCTCTGGAGAGGGAAGAGAAGGGTCGCCGAGCACTCCTTTAAGAACAAGGGAACCTCGAAGGTTCAGGCCCTTCCTCTAGCGCCAATCTGTTGGTGCAGAAACTGGTCGTTGCCGGAGGTCGCTGGAGTCGAGGCAGCAGAGGATCCGTCCTCATCGGAGGTCGCCGAACTCGAGGCCGCAGAGGTCGCCGTCGGGGACCTGCAAAACGAAGTCCTGTCCGGAACCGGTGGGGGGGTGGCTCCGGCAGGACCCTCCGACGGTCAAGTCAGCTCTGGCCAACAGTAATGGAGTGCTCGGAATGAGTTCCTGAGCTTAGAGAAGAGGAGAAGAGCTTAGAGATCGAGATCAGAGAGCTTAGAGATCAGAGAGCTTAGCCTTAGTGTGTCGGGAGGGTCCTTTATATAGTGGAGCTTGATGGTGACAACTGCAGCCGCGTGCTGGCGGGCCGCTCGAGGTTCGGCGGAGTCAGTCTCACGGGATGGTGCCGTGTGCGGCGGATTGAGGGTGACAGCCATCGCCGCCTGACAGTGGGTCGGCGGATTGAGGGTGACAGCCATCGCCGCCTGATGGTGATGGTTGCAGAGCTTGCCAAATGAAGGGTTGAAGGCCTTCGTCGTGTGCCCATTTCGGAGGAGTTCGGGCTCCTGAAGAGGAAGATAGGAGGGAGTTCGGCACCCATAGGCGTCTGACTGGAGATATGCAGCTAAGGCTCGTCCGCTGAAGAGTTCGGCTGCTGAGGATCCGAAGCTCGGCCGTTTGAGGGTTCGGCCGGCTGTTGGACTTCGGCTGAGGCTTGGACACTTGAGAGTTCGGTAGGAGCTCGGTCGGTCGAAGGGCGATGAGGGCGACCGCTGAGGAGTTCGGCCGAGTAACGACTGCTGAGGAGTTCGGGCTCCTGAGTGACGACCGCTTGGGGATTTCGCTAAAGCCCGTCCGCTGAGGAGTTCGGCCACTGAGAGGACTTCATTGAAGCTCGGCCGCTTGGAGTCGGTCCGAAGGAGTTCGGCCGCTGAGAGGACTTCGTTGAAGCTCGGCCGCTTGGAGTCGATCTGAAGTAGTTCGGCCATGGGGAGTCCGAAGGAGCTCGGCCGCCCAGGAAGTTCGGTCTCGACGCTGGGAGTCCGGGAGAAGCTCGGGAGCTGACCAGTTCGGCCTGCTGGAAGAAGCTCGGCCGCTGAGAGTTCGGTTGAAGCCCGTCTGCCGAAGCTCTTCCGCGGCTACTGGTTACATTGGGCTGAGCGTCGGGCCGGGCTTCGGCAGGAGCGGGATTTATCCCCAACAATAGCATATCATTTTTTTAATTTTAAAATAATAACATACTAATTTATTTTTTAAAAATAATATTTTTATTATTTTTTAAATAATATATTTTAATATATGAATTAATTCATCAGATCAGATCAAACCTAATAAATTATGTGTAAATAGAGCACGGTACTCAATCGATTTAAAAATTAAATCTCTATATTTAATAACCTCCAAAAGTTTGAAGAAGGTATGAGAAGAAGTGAGGGAACGGAGGTGCGATCAGGATTGACGTTTGTCGAGAGAGAAGGAGAGCCATAGTGCGCTTGTAAAGAAGTTATGAGAATAGAAAGGAAGAAGAAATAAATAAAATATTATTTTATAAAAAGAAAGAAAAAAAAAGAAAAGAAGAGAGAGTATTTCTCTCTCTTCCTTCATTCGTGGTGCTAGAGACGGTGATACTGACAAGAGCACCGAGGGATGTGATCAAGATCGACATTTATCGAGAGAGAAGGAGAGCGGTGGTGGAGTGGTAGGAGGATGGGGCGGCACCGACAGACATGGAGAAGGTATGCGAAGAAAAGGGGATGGAGGTGCGATCTGGATCGATATTTGCCGAGAGAGAAGGAAAGCCATGGTAGGACGATAGGTAGTGCAGCATACCGACGGGCGTGTAGAAGGTATTGAAGAAAAAAATCTAGTTTTTCGAATCAAATTCATTCAGATCTGATTGGATCAAGAGGGATATTTCAAAAATTTTTCTCTAAGATCCTAATCAGATCTAAGACTCTTCAAATTTGATCTTATTGATCTGATAAAATAAAATAAAATAAAAATTAAATCTAATTTAATTATATCTTTATTTTGGGTAATCCAATTATCCTGTGATGATTTTAATGTTTGTCTGAGGTTCTTGTTGTAGTCATGCAAGCGCCTGACCTCTACCGGTATCCACTTGGACAGAATCTAGAGATTTTCTCATTCTCAATCAATTCTCCAAAAATTAGATCTAGATCTGATCTTGAAGGTTTTCAAAAACTCTTTTCAAGATCAACTATTGTCTCTTGTAATTCCTTTCCTGTCGCCTTTCTCTTGCTTGGATCACACCTAACTTATGCCCAAGAACTCTTAGATGTATAGAGGAGAGAGAGGACCTAAGGGTGGCATGAAGAAGGAGGGAGAGAAGCTTTGTGGCATGGGCTAAGGGCAGAAGCTCTCAATTCTAGGCGCAAATAGGGTTTATATGGACCCTATTGCGCCATGCAGTGCCACATCATTTCGACCAATCACAGCCCTTTATACAATCAGATCTAAATCTAATTGGTGGGATGACATCATCTGATCCAATCAGATGAGAGATCCTCAAAAATCTTCTTAGGTAGCGCCAAGACTGAGACAAATTAGACTTCTTGGTGCCATACAGTTTGATTCCATGAAGCAACCTGGAGTCCCATCTGTATGGGACTCTATGTTTTATCCTCATGGGGCACACGCCTCCCTAGGCATGTGCCCCTTTTCTGTCTGCTTTTTAGCAAAGGGACAAGGCCCCAAGTACTCTTCTATGAGTGCATGACACATAGACAGATGTCTAAGTGTCCAAGATCAACATTTGACCAATGTTCAAGAACAAGATTTAGCAGGTAACGGAAAATGGTAGGTGTTGTCTCAAATTTATCTCATAAATTAAGACAACCCTTTTCTGACTTGGACAAGCTCCAGTCATACCAAATAAAGCTTTCTGAGTGAGTCCAAATATATTTGGCTTAGTCGAGACAAGCTTTAATAATTATTAAAGGAGAACATTAGGCTTAATCATGTGTTAGCACAATTTTCTTGAACCTAATTGAATCTTATTCAAATCAATTGAATCGGATTAGTCCAATTTATGATATCCAGATCCAAATTCTTATTTGTGTGATCCAGTTAGGTTCAGTTTCATATGGTAATGGGATATGTCGCGATCTCTATCATCGACGTCATTAAAATACCTTTCGATAGATCAGAACTTTTCTGATTTAAACAACTAGTATGATCGATTATCCAAATCATTCTAATTACTCTCAAAATCCATCAGTGACACCTAGCAGCATATGGTGGCAACCCATCAAAACTGAAAGTAAACCTCTTGATGCAATTATCTGTGTGATTAAGTTTCTCTATCTTGAGCTCTGATCAGATTAGGGTTAAGATGATCTAGTCAAACCCTAATATCCATCGTATGAATTAATCAATCGATTCAAGTCCAATGTGAAAACCCTAATAGAAGCTCTTTCTATTATTTCACTCTGTCATGGCCATGGGCTTATGGACTTGATTCTCATGATCATCATAGGGCTGCTTCTCATCTACCGAAGTAGATAGATACCTTATTGGTGCAATCTAATTCCTACAATGAATATGCTATAGCCAACATATACCTCAGGATTTCGAATGGCTAGGAGATCAAGTTATGGTGTAGTCAAACTATAACACCCTCAAGGTAAACTACCAATGCACCTTAGGTCAAAGAACCAGATACACAACTATAGCTTCGAGCCAGTCATCGACGAGAAGGTAGACTTCCTCATGACTACTCAAGATGGTCACGCTCAGTGCCCTCATTCTCTAACGAGTACCTATACTCTCGCTTCGGTGTCTCTACACCGTAGACTCAAGACTCATCTATCCTAAAGAAGCGATCATACACCAACCTTTCGGATCAATCACCATCCTCATGATGATCCTACGGTCAGGAGCATTTTATGAGTTAATAATAAAAATTCATGTCTTAAATTTTTCAACTCTTGAAAATAAGAACTATCATTACTATTAACTCAAAGAATGTATCACAGACACTTTCAAATACACACTATAATAGAAAATAATCTATTTTATTATTTATAGTCAAAATTATAATTTTGTCCTTAGAAGTGTATTTTAAGTGTCAGCCAATCTGACTTCTAGGGCACACATTTCTAACAAACTCCTACTTGACCTAAAGCCAATTGGCTACCAATCTAAATCCATCTTCTCAAGATGGGCTTCGATCTTCTACTGGCCCAACGGCTTTGTAAGTGGGTCTACCGCATTGTCTGTGGAGTCGACTCTCTTGACCTCGACATAACCTTTCTCGACGTAATCGTAGATGAGGTGGTATCATCGCTCGATATGCTTGGATTTTTGGTGAGACCTCAGCTTCTTAGCAAGGGCAATGACGCCATTATTATCATAGTACAGAGGAATAACATCCGATGGCATTACTCCGATCTCTGTGATAAACTTCTTATACTAGAATGCCTATTTCGTAGCTTCTGACACAGCGATGTACTCTACTTTCATGGTGGAATCTGCTATCACTGTCTGCTTGAAACTCTTACAACTGACAGCATCACCATTATGCACAAATAGATTCCTGGATGTCGACTTTCGATCGTCTATATCGGACATAAAATCCGAATCTATATACCCCTGGACTTGGAGTTCTCCATTACCAAAAATCAATAACATATTCTTAGTTCTTCTCAAGTACTTAAGGATATATTTTAAAGAAGTCCAGTGTTCTTCATCTGGATTCGACTGATATCTGCTCGTGATACTCACAACATGGGCTATATCAGGTCGTGTATATAACATGGTATACATGAGGCTCCCTATTACTAAAGCATGAGGGATCTTGCTCATGCGTTCAATCTCCTTAGGTGTGTTGGGATACATTTTCTTGAAGAGATGAATGCCATGTCTGAAGGGTATCAGTCCTCTCTTGGAGTTTTTCATGCTAAATCTCTTTAGCACTTTCTCTATGTACATATTTTGTGAAAGACCTAGCATCCTATTCGGTCTAACTCTACAGATCTTGATTCTCAGAATGAAGGATGCTTCTCCTAGATCTTTCATGGAGAATTCTTTAGATAACTATATTTTAACTATGGTCGACATGGGAATATCATTCCTAATAAGGAGGATATCATCCATGTACAGTACGAGAAAGACAATAGCTCTCCCATTGATCTTTTTGAAAATACATGGTTGCTCCTCGTTTTTGATGAAACTAAATAATTTAATCACATCATTAAAATGAATATTCTAGCTTTGAGATGCTTGCTTAAGTTCATAGATGGACCTTTGCAGCTTGTATACTTTATGATCAGCATCACTGGATATGAAACCTAGCAGTTGTTCCATATAGATATCTTCCTCAAGGTATCCATTTAAGAATATCATTTTCACATCCATTTGCCATATTTCATAATCGAAATAGGCTGCAACAGCAAGCAATATGTGGATGAATTTTAGCATAGCTACTGATGAAAAGGTATTCTGATAGTCAATGCCTTCGCGCTGACTATATCTTTCACCACTAATCTAGCTTTGAATGTCTCCACATTCCCATCTGCACCAATCTTTCTCTTGTAGATCTATTTACACCCAATAAGTATTATACCTTCACGTAGATCTACCAAGGTCCAGACTTAGTTTGAGTGCATCGAGTCAATTTCTGACTTCATTGCCTCTAACTATTTCTCGGAGTCGATATCTGATATCACCTCGTTATAGATTTTGGGATCACCATGAACACCTCTCAGGGGGATGAAAAATTTTTCGATCTATGAGGTGGAAGAGGTAGTAATTGTATTGGCTCAACCTAATTTGGTTTCATAGGGTCCTTAACTCATTGCTCTTGGGAGACTTTCTCTTCGAGCTTAATCTGCTTTCCAATGCCATCATCTTGAATAAACTATTTTTCAAAAAAGATGACATGCCAACTCATAATCACATTGTGGTCTTCTGGAATGTAGAAATAATATCCTAATGACTCTTTAGGATATCCTATGAATCAAGCTCTAAAGGACCTATAGTCTAATTTGTCCGCTTGTTGTCTTTTAACATGAGTCGGACAATCCCAAATTCTGAGATGACTCAGACTTGATTTTTTATCATGCTATATCTCATACGGTATGGTAGGAACAGTTTTAGAGGAAACCCTATTCAGTAAATATATAGTAATTAATAGACTAGGTCTCTAAAGAAAATCAGGAAGGTCTGTGAAGCTCATCATGGATAAGACCATATCTAATAGGGTCCAGTTCCTCTGTTCTAAAATGCTGTTGAGTTGAGATATTTCAGATGGAGTCCATTGAGAGACTATGCCATATTGCTTGAGATAGTTCAAAAATTTTCAACTAAGATATTTTCCTTCTCAATCTGATTGAAGAACCTTAATGGATTTTCTAATTTGCTTTTCTACTTCATGTCTGAATTCCTTAAACTTTTCAAAAGCTTCAGATTTATGTCTCATAAGATACACATACACATACCGAGATAAATCATCGATGAAGATTATGAAGTAAACAATGTTACCTTTAGTCGGTACATCAAATGGGCCACACACATCAATAGGTACTAAGGCAAGTAGATCCGTGGCTCTTTCACCATGTCCCATAAAAGGGAGCTTAGTCATTTTGCCATGAAGATATGATTCATAAATTACTTATGACTCGAAAGTCAACAGACTCAATAGCTCAGTTTTCTCTAATTTATTAATCCTATCTTCTGCTGTATAACCTAGCTTTAGGTGTCATAGATACCTATCATTTGGACTATCCCTAGATCATTTTGATCTTATGGCATTCACATTTTGCTCGATATTAAAGATAGATACATCAATATGTAATTGATAAAGATCGTTAATAAGAAAACCACTTGTAATTTTATTTTTTCATAAAGAATATTATAATGGTCCTTAAGAAAATTAATTACATAGCCTTCTTGTGCTAAAGATAAAATAGAAATCAAATTTCTGCTTGCAGCAGGCACATAATAACAATCCTTAAGTACTAAATCTAAGCCAGACGGTAGTCGAAGAGGGTAGGTTCTCATGGCTACAGCAGCAATTCTTGTTCCATTTTTGATGCGTAGGATCATCTCACCATCCCTCAGCCTCCTACTATCATCAAGATCCTGCATGAAAGTGTACAAATGAGCACTAGAACTAGAGTCAAGCATCCAACTGGATGTAGAAGAAATCATAAGATTAGATTCAATAACGAGCATACCTCCAGAAGGACCTATCTCCTTTTTATTCTTCAGGGTGGCCAGGTATGTAGGACAGTTTCGCTTTCAGTGGCCATCAGTATTACAATGGAAATACTTTCCTTTATCAGTGGTCTTCTTCTTCAACTCTGCCTTCTTTTTCTTTCTTCCTTCTATCTTCTGCCTTTTCACAGACTTTTTCTTCTTTCTAAAAGACTTTCTCTTGAAAGAAGTCCGTTCTATAGCAAGTACCGAGCCTTTAGAATTTTTCATAGAAAAGCTTAGTAGTAACCAGCATATTCATAAGCTCAGCTAGAGTATTCTGAAGTTTATTTATATGGTAGTTCATGATGAGCTGCCCATATGCATCAGTCAAGGATTGCAGAATTATATCATTATGTAAATCTTGGTCTAACTTTACTCCGAGTTTCTCAAGCTTTTCTAAGTTATTGATCATCATCAGATAATGATCTTGGACTGACAGTCCATCACACATTTTAGTCTTAAACAGTCATTTAGTGATCTGATATTTGGCTGTGCGACTTTGTTCACCAAACAACTCTTGTAGGTGAGCCAATATTTAGCAAACAATCTTGATATCTTTATGTTGGTGCTGAAGCTCATCAGACATTGAGCCCAACATGTAGTATCTGACCTTATTATCTTCATCCATGTACTTGTCAAGATATGCTCTCTATTCAGCGGACAGACGAGCTGGTAAGGTAGGAGGATCCTAGTCCAATACATCAGTCAACTTTTCAGAATCCAAAATAATTTTAAAGTTTCAGAGCCAATCATTGTAATTGGATCCGATCAGTCTATGGTTGTCCAAGATACGGGCTAGTAGGTTGGATGCAAACATTTTTCTTTTTCCTGTAGAGAGTCAAAGTTTCTAGTTAGATTTTATAATTAAGACTTGACTAATTTATTTAGAAGTTTGATTTTTAAATAAATCAGCTTCCACTATTTTCTCGGATCCCTACACTTCCTCTATAGAGATGCAAAAATTTTCATGATTATTGATTTCTAATGGATGGTGCAGTCCCACCAACTGACTCATCACCTCACCTAACAATTATTGGTGATGGGTTAGCCAATGAGTGAATAACTCTTATCCAATGATTCTCTAATCATGGTGCATCTAGACTAGGTCTCTAGTTCATGAATCTCACCATGCTCGGAATATTGATCCATTTCTTAGTTAAGTCAGACCCACTATTTATATAGATTGAATTTCTAATTGGATCTCTCACCGTATCTGGAATATTAAGCCCAATCCATCCTCCAGCCCATAGCATCTAATGCCTAATAGACATGGTTGCGTCTTTTCGGTGCAACTGAACCACTATGACCAGTCGAGAATAATCAACCCCTGGAAGAGCCCGCACATCTATAATGGTGGAAGACCTTAGACTTAATCTTTTCTTAGGAAGATTTGATTTAGGTCTCTTTAAACTTGACTTGACATAGCCATAACCATTATGACTAACCTAGTGGCATGGGTTAGCTCGAATTGTTAGCCATCTTAGATCAGGACTGAGCCGACAAATATGGCTAGGTAAGTGAGATCAGTAGAAGGGATATGCTATTAACTTGATAAGAATGCATTTGAGTCAAGTAGCTCCAAATTAAAAATCAGTCGGTTGTATCTACCAAACTTACCTTAGACACTAAATTATTAAGCTAGAACCAATCAGGTTAGCCTATAATCCAAACTCTAACCATTGATCCTAATTAGGTCTTAACTTGATCAATTACTCATGTGACTCAACCTTGATCCAAACTTAATCCTATTAGGCTGGTCAATTTAAGCACTCTTGATCCCATCTAACCAACTTTTGATTTAGTTTGATCAACTGCTAGACCTAATTGAGCTATCCAAGTTTGAATCCAATTTTATGAATATGTCTTAAATCTGAAAATTCTCAATTTTAGACCTAATATATTTCATAATCTTAATTCTTAATTAAGTTTAGAGTTTATAAACAAAACATGTATATAAAATCTTAGGATTTCAGGATCTAGGATTTTATAGAAAATAAATTTTTGATTTTTAATTAAGGATGAACACGCAGCACCCCTACACACCATAAGAACACCCCATCGAATGAAAGAAGTGGGCATTTAAATCCTACTTCATTCTTATTACCAGATGGCCAAGAGGAATGCCTTAATCAGAAACATGATAAATTTACAAAACTAGTTAGATCTACATCATATATCATATATATAAAAATTGATCTAACTAAAAACATGTTTTGCATACATCTCATATATCATATCATGCATATTTTTCATATCTAAATTATCTCATAAATATCTAAAAAATAAGATTTAAATTTGATCATATCAAATTAAAATTTATTCTAGATAATTTTGTAGAATTATTCTACAACTAGTCTAAACATGCATCTATCATATCTCATATGAACAAATTAAATAAATTTATTTTCTATTTTTTAGATCTAATTATAATATTTATAATATTTAAAAATAATAAATAAATATATCTAAAAATTATAATTAATTAAATTAAAATTATGATTATGCTAGACTACACATAGAACAATTCTATTCTTAGTCTAGTCATGCATCTCATACATATTAGATCTAGATTATTTAATTTTAATTTTTTAATTTTAGATCTAATCATATTTAATGTGACATCTAAAATTATCTAATTATTAAATTAAAAATAAATTAAAATTAGATCTAATGAATTATGAAATCTGGCTCTGATACCAGTTGAAGGAAAAAATCTAGTTTTTCGAGTCAGGTTCGTTCAGATCTGATTGTATTAAGAGGGATATTTCAAAAAAAAATTTCTAAGATCTTAATCAGATCTAAGACTCTTTAGATCTGATCTAATTAATCTAATAAAATAAAATAAAATAAAAATTAAATCTAATTTAATTATATTTTTATTTTGGATAATCCAATTATTCTGTGATGATCCCAATATTTTCTGAGATTCTTAATGTAGCCATGCAAGCATCTGACCTCTACCGATATCCACTTGGATAGAATCTAGAGATCTTCTCCTTCTCAATCAATCCTCCAAAAATTAAATTTAGATCTGATCTTGAAGGTCTTCAAAAACTCTTTTGAAAATCAACCATTGTCTCTTGCAGCAGTACTACCTTCTTCCTTTTCTGTCGTCTTTCTCTTGCTTGTATTATACCTAACTTATACCCAAGAACTCTTGAACGTGGAGAGGAGAGAGAGAACCTGAGGGTGGCATAGAGAAGGAGGGAGAGAAGCTTTGTGGCATGGGCTAAGGGTAGAAGCTCTCAATTCTAGGTGCAAACAGGATTTATATAGACCCTGTTGTATCATGCAGTGCCACATCATCTCGATCAATCATGGTCCTTTGTGCAATTAGATCTAAATCTGATTAGTGGAATGACATCATCTGATCTAATCAGATGAGTGACCCTCAAAAACCTCCTTAGGTGGTGCCAAGACTAGGACAAACTAGACTTCTTGGTGCCATATAGTTTGATTCCTTGAAGCAACCTGGAGTCCCATCTGTATGGGACTCCATGTTTTATCCTCATGGAGTGCATGCCTTCCTAGGCATGTGCCCCCTTTCTATCTACTTTTTAGTAGGAGGACAAGGCCCTAGGTACTCTTCTATGAGTGTATGACACATGACAGATGTCTAAGTGTCCAAAGTCAACATTTGACCAATGTTCGAGAATAAGATTTAGCAGGTGATGGAAAATGATAGGTGTTGTCTCAAATTTATCTCATAAATTAAGACAATCCTTTTCTGACTTGGACAAGCTCCAGTCAAACCAAATAAAGATTTTTGAGTGAGTCCAAACATATTTGGCTCAGTCGAAATAAGCTTTAATGATTATTAAAGGAGAATATTAGGCTCAATCGTATGCTAGCATGATTTCCTTGAACCTAATTGAATCTCATTCAAATCAATTGAACCAGATTAGTCCAATTAATGATATTCAGATCCAAATCCTTATTTGTGTGATCCAGTTAGGTTCGGTTCTGTATGGTAATGGGATATGTCGCGATCTCTATTATCGACATCATCAAAACACTTTTCGATGGATCAAAACTTTTCTGATTCAGACAATTAGTATAATCGATCATCCAAATCATTTTAATTGCTTCCAAAATCCACCAGTGACACCTAGCAGCATATAGTGGCAACCCGTCAGAACTGAAAGTAAACCTCTTGGTGTAATTATCTGTGTGATTAAGTTTCTTTATCTTGATCCCCGATCGGATTAGGTTTAAGGTGATCTCGTCAAACCCTAATATCCATCTTATGAATTAATCAATCGATTCAAGTCCAATGTGAAAATCCTAATAGAAACTCTTTCTATTATTTCACTCTGCCATGGCCATGGGCTTATGGACTTGATTCTCATGATCATCATAGGGCTACTTCTCATCTACCGAAGTAGATAGATTCCTTATTGGTGCAATCCAATTCCTACAATGAACATGCTATAGCCAACATACACCTCGAGGTTTCGAATAGCTAGGAGATCGAGTTATGGTGCAGTCAAACTATAACACCCTCAAGGTGAACTGTCAATGCACCTCAAGTCAAAGAATCAGACACAAAACTACAGCTTTGAGCCAATCATCGATGAGAAGGTAGACTTCCTCATGATTGCTCGAGGTGGTCACGCTTAGTACCCTCGTTCTCTAACGAGTATCTGTACTCTCGCTCCGATGTCTCTACATCATAGACTCAAGACTCATCTACCCTAAAGAAGCGATCGTACACCAACCTTCTGAATCAATCACCATCCTCATGATGATCCTACGGTCGGGAGCATTTTATGAGTTAATAATGAAAATTCATGTCTTAAATTTTTCAACTCTTAAAAATTAGAACTATCATTACCATTAACTCAAGAAATGTATCACAAATACTTTCAAATACACACTATGATAGAAATAATTTATTTTATTATTTATAATCAAAATTATAATTTTATTCTTAGAAGTATATTACAAGGATCAGCCAATCTGGCTTCTAGGGCACACATATCTAATAGGTATGAGAATAAAAAAATAATAATATAATAAAATATTATTTTATAAAATAATAAAATATTTCTTAAAGATATTTCTAAAAGCCCAATTTTTTTTATGCTATAGGAAAAGTTGAGAACAATCAAATATTTCCAATAGCTTGGTAGATATTGAGAGTAAGAGTGAAATACTTGGACTTGGTTATGAGAACCATTACTCGATGATCTTGGAATTTATGGTAGCTATAGCTATAAAGTAATTAGTGAATAGTAGAAGGCAATTCTATTAGTACCTTCACATGCAATATTTGTTTGTCACAAGGCCTTCTGAATGCAGTTAGAAAATTAATTCCACATGCAAAGCATAGAAACAATGCAAGGCACATATATGCCAACCGGAGGAAATCCAACCCTAGCCATGTACTTAAAAATGGTTTTGGATAGTTGTACGGATGATAAATAAAATAGATTTTAATGATGCCATTAAGAGATGCAAGAATTATCAACCTACACTATTGAAGACATTATAAATCAAGATCTAGCCCACTTCTACAAGACATTTATTAGTACCTTTACAAAGTATGACATAATTGACAATAACCTAGTAGAGACTTATAATGGTTACATTGTTCAAACAAGGCATAAACATGTAATAGATATGTTAGAAGAAATAAGAGCTGCATTGATTGAGAGGATGTTTGAGAATAAACAAATAATGGTAAACTCAAATGACAATATATATCCAAGAATAAGAAAGAAGTTGGAAAATACTAAAGTGGGATCCAGCATCTGCACTCAGAGGCCTAATGGAGAGTTAAAATCTAAAATTAGAGTTTTAGTGATAGATATATTGTAGACTTTAGTGAGAAGTCTTACTCATGTAGGTAGTGGGATTTAACTGGCATACCTTGCATCTATGTAATCTCATCATCAATTGGATGAAACAAGATGTAGATATGTATGTTGATAATTGCTACAAGAAAAAAATATACTTGATGGTGTTGATCTAATGATTGATTTTGATGAATACAAAATATTTGAGTAAATATTTTGGCACTAATGAGTTATTGAAGTTTATATTGAGAATGTTTCAAGAACTAAGTTCACTCTTAGGAAATCTCTTGTGAATGCCAAATTAAAAAGCCAAAGAAAGCGGATTGAAGAAGCCATATCATGAAAAATCAAGTAAAAAAAGTCAAGAGCTAACTCCAAACTTCAAAGAGTCAACTTTAGTATACAACTTTCAAATGGCATAGTCCGAGTTGACCCATACTTTTGTCAAATCAACTCTCTTAGATGGATAAAGAGTTGGATTTTTTAGCTTAGCCTTAGGTCGATTCATGAAAATGCTCTAGGCCGACACTCAGTGGTTGAGTCAACTCTCTTAAAAAGAGAGAGAAGTATATTTTTCAAACTAGATCTCGAGTTGACTACTACTTCTATCAAGTCAACTTGTAGTTATCTAGAGTTGACTCCTACTTGATTCGAGTTGACTTGATTATAGCTGACAGCTCCAAAGCTAATTTTCAAAAATTTCAAAAATGTGCAGAATGGGTCTCATGGCTAATTTTTAGTCTCCAATAGCTAGAAATAGCTTTTTAGACATTTTAAGAGGTATTAAAGCCTATCAAATAAATAGAAGAGCCAAGAGAAAGAGATAAACATATAGAAAATGCAAGATGATTAAGTGAGTGTTCAATAAAAGTTACAACCTTCCAACCACCAAAAAATCTTAAAGCATTCAAGTGATTTTCAAAGAAAAAAGAATACGTTGATTGCCAAACTTCCTTGACACAATTTTCAAGTCTCGTTGATATTTTTTTTGCTCTTTTAGGAGCTGTTGGGGATAAATTCCGCTCCTATCGAAGTCTAGCCTGATGCTTAGCCCAATGCAATCGGTAATCACAGAAGAGCTTCAGCGGCCAAATCTTAGCCTAACCCCTTCAGCCAATCGAACTTTCAAGCGGCCAAGCCCCAGCAGAACCCCTTCAGTCGGTCGAACTCCTCAACGAACTCCTATGAGAGCCAAACTCCTTCCGAATCTCTCCTTCAGTCGGACTCCTACAGGAGCCGAACTTTCTCCGGATCTCCTCCTTCAGTCGGACTCCTACGGAAGCCGAACTTCCTTCGAATCGCCTCCTTCAGTAGGACTCCTATGGAAGCCAAACTTCTTCCAAACTTCTTCTTCAGTCGGATTTCTACGGGAGTCGAACTCCCTCCAAACTCCTTCTTTAGTTAGACTCCTATGGGAGTCGAACTTCCTCCGCACTCCTCATTCAGTCGGACTCCTACGGAAGCCAAACTCCTTCTGAACTCTTGCCTTCAGTCGGACTCCTTTGGGAGCCGAACTCCTTCGGATCTCTTTCTTTAGTAGACTCCTATAGGAGCCGAACTCCTTCCGAATTTCTCCTTCAGTCAGACTCCTACGGGTGTCAAACTCCCTCTGAAACTCCTTCAATTAGCTCCTACGGGAGCCGAACTTCCTCCGCACTCCCCTTCAGTCGGACTCCTATAGGAGCCAAACTCCTTCCGAACTCCTTCAGTGGGACTCCTATGAGAGTCGAACTTCCTCCGAACTCCTCCTTCAATCAAACTCCTATAGGAGCCGAACTCTCTCTGCACTCCTTCTTCAGTCGGCCTCCTACGGGAGTCAAACTTCTTCTAAATTTTTTCTTCAATCGAACTCCTATGGAAGTCGAACTCCCTCTGCACTCCTCCTTCAGTCAGACTCCTCTGAAAGCCAAACTTCTTCCAAACTCCTCCTTCAGTTGGACTCCCACGAAAGCTGAACTCCCTCCAAACTCTTCCTTCAGTTGGACTCCTATAGGAACCGAACTCCCTCTGGATCTCCTCCTTCAGTCGGACTCCTATGGGAGCCGAACTTCTTTCGAACTTCTCCTTCGATCGTACTCCTTCCGAACTTCTTCTTCGATCGAACTCCTCTAGGAGCCGAACTTCTTTCGGACCTCTTCTTGAGCTAGCGTTCCTTCCAGATGATCTGCTCTAGCCATATTCTCTTTGAAAGTCCAAACTCCTCTAGAATTGAGGGGTTCTTCACCAACCAATACCTACTTTCTTCGAACTACGGCTATTAAATCTCGACAAATGGTCGCCATCAGTCTGCTACAGACGATGCTATAGGTGGCACCCCCCTCCATGACAGACTCCATTAAGCCTCGAGTGGCCCGCTATTAGATGGTATGGCTATCACTATCAGCCTGACAATACCTTCCTCTCCATACCAGACTCCACCAGACCTCGAGCGATCCGCTGCCAGACAGCTGCAGTTGTCACCATCAATCAAGCTCCACTTATAAAAAGAGATCCTCCATATATGTTTTCTCTAGCCCTAAGCTCTCTTCTCCTTTCCAAAAATTCCACCGAACTCTCGCATGAGCACTTCATTTCTATTGGCTAAAAGAACTGATTTGATCATCGGAGGGTCCCACCGAAGCCACCACCATCGACTTCGGATGAAACTTTATTTTATAGGTCACCAACGGCGACCTCGTCCTCCTCCATTCTAGCTCGTTCCAACATCGACTAGATTTTGCATCAACAGAATTGGCGCTAGAGGAAGGGCCTCTAACTCTAAGGTATCCTTATTCTTAAAGGAGTGCTCAGTCGACCTCCTTCTCTAAGATTCATCTCTATTCTCTTCCTTAGTTCTAAGAAATGCCTCAAAAGAAGGCGACCATCCAGAGATCTACTACATCTGCTGTCAGATCTGAGCCGAATCCATCCACTCCTGCTCCATCATCGATACTTCAACCTCCACCTCTACCTCCATCGATGGCTATGGTAGATCCGAAGCAGTTCAACCTACTAATACAGTGGGTTCAGGGCCTCACCGAGATGGTGCAGACCATGCGATAGCCTCTGATGGTAACTCCATCAGAAAACCCACCATCAAGATGTCGAAAATCGGTCCTAAGGAAGAGCATTTGGCCTAGCATATCTGTCGCCCTTAGAAAGGAGAAATAGAGAGCAGAGGATCCACGTTCGGATCATGATTCTCCTTCGAAAGAGAAATAGAGAGCAGAAGTTCTCCCCCTAGGAGGTTTCATAGGAGGGTAGAATGAAGTTCGGCCTTACTAATGGGCTCCCCCCGAGCGTAAGCGAGGCCGAACTCTCCCTCAAGCTCGTCATCAAGGAAGTTCTGATAAAAAAGGATATGAAGTTTTTCCTTAAGGGGTTTCGCAGGAGGGCGGAATGAAGTTTGGTCGTGCTCACGGCCTCCCCCCAAGCGCAAGCGAGGTTGAACTCCCCCTCGAGCTCGTCATCAAGGAAGCTCCGATAAAAGGACACGAAGTTCTCCCCCAAGAGGTTTCACAGGAGGACCGAATGAAGCTCGGCCATGCTCATGGATCCTCCCCCCAAGTGCAAGTGAGCCCAAACTCCTCGAGCTCATCGTCAAGGAAGCCATGATGAAAGGGCATGAAAAAGTTTCCTCTAGGAGGTTTCATAACAACGCCCTCCTCAATGCTCCACAGACGTTGGCCTGAAGCAAGCCAAGGGTGCTGCTGTATCCAGAACCACCAATGATGGAAGAATAACAAGGAGGTCGGTCATCTTTCAGCATCATCAATGCTACCTCTAGAGGGGGCTTGGTACTTCGACGAGCCGTCATCTTTCAGACTCAGCCAAGAGAAGCTTTCTCCAAATTGAGAAGGTTAGCATAAAATAAAGGAGGTCGTCCGGTCCGGGACTTACCACTTGAAGAAGCTCAAAGGAACAATGCTCCCACGATCTTGAGACTTGAAGAATCCAAGAATGTACTAATGGTAATTTTTCTTCAATAAAACCTAATTTCAACATTATTATTTCTTGGTGTAAACTACCTGAATCAGGGAAGAAGCAATCAATAGTCATTTAGAATAGGAGGAGAATCATCAATGAGCAAGCGAAATCTCGTCATAGATGAGATGGATGGAGAGGCCTGACAACGCCCTATAGCCCCACATCATTAAGAATAGAAGGAGACCTCATCCTAATATGAGCAAAGTCGAAGGTCTCATTTATTTAGATGAGATGGAGGGAGAGCCCTGATACGGCTTATATCCCCCAAATCGTTAGAACAGAGGAAACCTCATCATAATGTGAGCAAAGTTGAATGCCTCATTCATTAGACGAGATGGGGGAGAAATCTGACAATGCCTATGTACCCCCTTAGGAATAGGACGAGAATCTCATCCTAACATGAGCAAGTCAAAGGCCTTGTTCATGTTAGATGAGATAGGAGGAGAGGCCCTGACAACGGTTCTTATGTGCCTCCACAGTCCGTTAGGAACAGGAGGAGAATCTCATCCTAACGTGAGCAAAGTCGAAGGCCTCATTCATTTTAGATGAGATGGGAGGAGAGGTCTTGACAATGGCCCTTATGTGCCCACAGTCCTTAGAACGAGGAGACCTATCCTAATGGGCAAAGTTGAAGGCCTCATTCATTCAGACAATGAAGAAAGGCCCGACAATGGCCTCATTATGGCCTGACTAAGGATAAGATCCCTTCATCTCGATGCTGGAGATAAGATTTCTCCGAGCTCCACTCGACTCGACCGTGAGATAATCTCCCGCCCAAGTCTACGCGACAGGAGACAAGATTTTTTCAACCTCGTTAGAGACAAGATCTTCCTGAGCCTCAATTCAAACTTACTTTGATGGAATTCCCCTCGAGCTTAAAAAAAAGTCTTCAACCTCTGCTGGAGATAAGATCTCCCCCGAGCCTCCTTTTGTTAAACTCGACTGGGATAGATTTAAAAAAAAACTCCTTCAACCCCCGAGATAGACTCCTTCACTTTCAACTTTAACCTCAACGGAGATAGGACTCCTCCGACCTTCAACATCTCGTCAATAAGAGATAGATCTCCTTCACCTTGGTTGGAGATCAAATCTCTCTCGAGCCTTAACTTCAACTAAACCTCGCTGGAATAGATCTCCCTTGAGTTTAAAGTCATGTCAATAGGTAGAAGATCTTCATCTCGGTTGCAGAAAGATTTCCACAAGCTAACGTAACGTCACAAAAGACAAGGTCCCTTGGACTCGGCTATAAATGGAATCCCCTGAGCTCACTTCAACATCACCTGGTTGGAGATAAGACTCTCGAGCTTCAATTCAATGATCAAGCTCGAAAGAACGTCGACAGTCACCTTTGTACTCCCCTTCTTCAAATTTCAAACTCAAGAATGGAGGGGATATTGTGGGATAATTCCACTCCTATGAGTCCAGTTTGATGCTTAGCTCAATGCAACTAATAATCATGGAAGACTTAGTGGCCAACCTTAGCCGACCCTCATCGCCGAACTCTCCAGCACAAGGCTCTAGCAGAACTCTTAGTGGTGAACTCCTAAAGCCGAGCCCAACGACCTTCACTGGTCGACTCTTAGCAACTCTATGAGAGCCGATGCCGAACTCCCTCCGATCCCTCTTCAATCGGACTCCTACGGGAGCCAAACTTCTCCGGATCTCCTCCTTCAGTCAGACTCCTATGGAAGTCGAACTCTCCTTCAGTCAGACTCTACAATCGAACGTCTCCGAATCTTGTCCTTCAGTGACTCCTATGGAGCCTACTTCTTGATTCTCCTCCTTTAGTCAGACTCCTATGACAAACTTCTTTCAATTCCTCCTTAGTCGACTCTACGGAGTCGAACTTCCTCAACTCTCCTTCAGCAGACCTATGAGAGCGAACTTTCTCCGCACTCCCCTTCAGTCGACCCTACGGGAGTCAAACTTCTTTTGAACTTTCTCAGTTGGACTCCTATGGAGACGAACTCCTCGAATCCTCTTCAGTCGAACTCTAGGAGCCGATCCCTCCATCTCCTCCTCATAGGACTCCTACGGAAGCGAACTCCTCAAATCTCCTCCTTCAGTCGGACTCCTACGAAAGCCGAACTTCAGTGCTCTTATGGAAGTCAAACTCCTCAACTCCCTCATCGGACTCCTATGGGAGCCGAATCCTCGAACTCTTCTTCAGTCGGACTCCTACGGGACCGAACTCTTCTGATCTCCTTCAGTCAGACTCCTATGGGAGCCGAACTCCTTCGAACTCTCCTTCAGTGGCTCCTATGGGAGCAAAATCCTTTTGAACTCCTCCTTCAGTCAGACTCCTATGGGAGCCGAACTCCTTCTAAATTCCTCCTTCAGTCACACTCCTATGGGAGCCGAACTCCCTGTGGATCTCCTCCTTCAGTCGGACTCCTACGGGAGCCAAACTTCTTTCAAACTTCTCCTTTAGTCGAACTCCTATGGGAGTTGAACTCCCTCTAAACTCCTCCTTCGATCGAATTCCTTCCGAACTTCTCCTTTGGCCAAACTCCTCTAGGAGCCAAACTCCTTTCAGACCTCTTCTTTAGCTAGCATTCCTTCCGGATGATTTTCTCTAGCCATATTCTCTTTGGGAGTCCGAACTCCTCTGGAATTGATATATGTCAGAATTTTTCATCAACCAACGCCTACTTCCTCCGAACTATGACTATTAAATCTCGACGAATGGTCGCCATCAGTCTGCTATAAGCGATGCTATAGGCGGTGACCCCCTCCATGATAGGATCCATCAGGTCTTGAGCGGTCCGCTACTGGATGGTATGGCTATCACTATCAGTCCGACGATACGTTCCTCTCCATATTAGACTCCACCAGGTCTCAAGTGGCCTGCGGCCAGATAGCTATAGCTGTCACCATCAATTAAGCTCCACCTATAAAAAAGAATCCTCCAGATATGTTTTCTCTAAGCTCTAAGCT
Organism: Cocos nucifera; assembly: GCA_006176705.1. Classification (NCBI taxonomy): domain Eukaryota; kingdom Viridiplantae; phylum Streptophyta; class Magnoliopsida; order Arecales; family Arecaceae; genus Cocos; species Cocos nucifera. The sequence goes on along the minus strand of QRFJ01006051.1, from coordinate 4,463 downwards.
TGCTTTTTCTTCCCAAAAACTCTGCCAAACTCTCACTTGAGCACTCTATTTCTGTTTGTTAGAAGAGCTAACTTAATCGTTGGAGGGTTCCGTCGGAGCCACCACCATCGACTCCGCACGAGACTTTATTTTGTAGGTTACTGACGGTGACCTCGTCCTCCTCCACTCCAGCTCATTCTGGCGTCGACCAGATTTTGCATCAACAGGAGCTTTTCGTTGTGCTTCACATTATACTTTTAATTTTTTTGTTATAAACAAATTTCAATTAAGATTGCAACTTAGGGATAAGCCCATCCAAGCTTTAAATTAGAGTGTATTTGTTGTGTGAGCCTAGAATTGGCTTGAGGGTATAGTTTTGGTTGATTTTCATTAAGAAAATCATCGAGATTTTGAATGTGAGCCTGAAAACCCAATCAAGCTACAATCTATGGAAGATTATAATAGAATTTTCAAGGATCATTTGGTATTAAGTTTGGTACTGAGCCACTATAAAAATCTTGTATTTGATTATGTCTTATCCCTTCTTTTCATTGCTCATTGTTTGCATCTTCATACTTGTATTACATTCCATTGCTCTCACGTATATTACTTCACTTTGATTAATTTTTGTGCACAATAAGTTTTAAATTTTTAAAAAATCTAATTCATCCTCCTCTTAGGCTATTTATTTATATAATAAGTGGTATCAGAGGTTAGTACTCAGCCTCTTTTGATCTAACAATCAATAGTAAAAGATTGGATAGCATACCAAATTGGTGGCTCACATGTCAAAGGGCAATCTAGACCTTCTTTGTTTAATGGCATAAATTACACTTATTGAAAAATATATATGCATATTTTTTAGAGTATTATAATCAATGGCCTACTCATATCCACAATCATGGTAGATGGCATTATCACTGAAGGAATTAGATCTAGAGTTTTAGGACTAGATCTTGAAACTTTTTCATGATCAGGCAGTGAAAGATCGGAATAAATCAAAATTTATTCATAAAATCAGAGAAGACTCTAGATCCAAGATCCTATTACATGATTATGGTATGAGATTAAATAAAAAATTAAAAATAATAATAAAAAAAAATGTTGATCGCATCAACATAGATCTACACTAGATCTATTGCAGATATGTAATAGAGGATCAGATCCATATTATCTATTAGGGGCGCACCCGCTCCTACCAAAGCTCGATCGAATATCTAATTACTGAATGATTCTGTCCGATAGCGACGACCAAGATTGACCCTCGATCGAATTCGCAAGATCCTTCGGACCTTGCTTAGATGAGCTTGAATGGTGGGGGTGGCCGAGCTCCTCCACCTTAGGCAGCCGACCTTTCCCAACCGCAAGTCTTCCAAACTTCTTCTTCAGTCGGACTTCTCCATCCCAGGTAGGCTCCTTTCGACATTCCTCCATCCTAGGTAGCCGACCTTCTTCGATCGCAAGTCTTCCGAACTTCTTCAGTCGGACTTCTCCATCCCAGGCAGGCTACTTTCGACATTCCTCCACCCTAGGTAGCCGACCTTCCCCGATTGCAAGTCTTTTGAACTTCTCCTTCAAATGAACTTCTCCATTCCAGGCAAGCTTCTTTCAACATTCCTCCAGCTAACCTTCCCTGATCGTGAGTCTTTCGAACTCTTCCTTCAGCCGAACTCCATCAGTCAGACTCCTTTCGGACTTCATCCTCAACCAGACTTTTCCATCAGTCGAACTTCTTTCAAATCCATCCAGCAAACATCCTTCTGGATTTCTCCAGTGGACTTCCTTTAGAATTTTTCCAGCGAACTTCCAAACCCCTTCCGATCGAACTCTATGTAGTCTTCTAGAAGAGCCTCCATGCCTATGCGAATCCAGCAATCTGCATAGCATGAACCCACTTATACACAGATAATCTCGAAGAAGTCCAAACTCCTTTGGAGTTGATGAAACTTGAAGCTTTTTGCTGCTAGCACCTACCTCCTCTGAACTTCAATTATTAAATCCTAATGGACTGGTACATCATGATAACAGACACCATCCTCCATAACAAACTCCATGTGATCCCAAATGATGTACCATCGGATGGTTACGACTGTCACTATCAGTTTGTTATAGGCTCTGCCTATGTAAGAGACCCACTAGATTTGCTTTCTTAAAAAAAAAAGGCTCTAAGCTCTCCTTCCCTTCTTATAACTCTGCTAAAATCTCTCTGAGTACTCCATTTTTATTGGCCAAAAGAGCTGACTTGATCATCGGAGGGTTTTGTCGGAGCCACCACCCTAACTCCAGATGAGACTTGTTTTGCAGATCATCGACGATGACCTCATCTTCTCCAACTCCAGTCTTGATTCTAGCAATAACTAGATTTTGCACCAATAGGATTGGTGCTAGAAGGAGGGCTCTCCTTTCCTTGAGGTTTTCTTATTCTTAAAGGAGTGCTCAGTAGAGATTTCTCTCCTTTTTCTTTAAAGTTCTTCTTCCTTAGTCGATCTCACAAGAATGACTCCCAGAAAGATTTTCACCCAGTGGTCAACCGCCTCTATAGTCAGATCTCATCCAGATTTGCCCACGCCCATCTCATCCCCGACATCTCAAGTTTCACCGACGGTGATGGTAGATGCAGAGCAATTTAACCTATTGGTTCAACAGGTTAGGGACCTCACTAAAGTAGTGTAGGCCATGCAGCAACATCGATCTCCGATACCGATTCGATCGGAGCAGGCTTCTCCAGAATCCTAGGATCCAATTTGGGGATGACTGACTTAGGTGAGTCGATCGATCACCTCCGAAAAAGGAAAGCAGAGGGTAGGAAGCTCCTGCTCTGATCATGACTCTACCCCTAGAGGGACTTTACCCCCGTTCAGCCAAAAACTTTAGAGATCCACAACCGCGAAGATCTTCTAGACCAAAAGCTACAAGAAATGAACCGACGAATTGAGAAACTCTGCCATGCTCCCTTCTCTCATGGTAATGATATCTATACCGACCCTCCTTTTTCTCATCAAATTATGCAGAAATCAATCCCACCGAACTTCAAGCTCCCTCAATTCAAGAGTTATGATGGGATCACTGATCCGATCGACTATCTGAAAGCCTTCCAAACTATGATTCTGCTCCATAGTGCATCAAACGCCATCTTATATCGAGCTTTTTCATCTACTCTAAAGAGAGCAGCAAGAAACTGGTATTCGGTATTGAAATCAGGTATGATCTTCTCTTTCGATCAGATGAGCCATCAGTTTATGTCTCATTTCATCAGTAGCCGGCGTCCCAGGCGAGGTTCGAACACCCTCATCAACATCAAATAGAAAGAGGGAGAATCCATTCGTGCTTATGTTAATCGCTTCAATGCTGCTGCCCTTAAGGTCTGGAATTTGGACCAATCCATCGCCATGGTCGCACTGAAGGACAGCCTTCAAAAGAATGATCTATTGTCTTTTCTAGAGAAGTACCCTAGGGATTTTGTCAATTTGCTAGCTCGAGCTGAAGGATAACCCAAGCTGAAGAAGCCTTCAAGTTGAATGATAAGAAAGCCGTGGGAGAGCAGCAAGCAGGCAAATCTAGCAAGCATATAGTTGAAAAAGAGCCGAATGAAGTTCGGTCGCACTCCCAAATTTCCTCCGAGTGCAAGCGAGCCTGAACTCCTCCTCAAGCTCATCGTTAAAGAAGCCTTGATAGAAGGGCACGAAGAGGTTCCTCCCTAGAAGATTTCACAACTATGCCCCCTAATGCTCCGAAAACACAAGTATTGATGGAGATCGAGGAGCAACTACCAAGACCAGAGAAGATGCACACTCACCTTGACAAGCACAATCCTAACAAGTACCATCTCTATCATCGTGACCATGGTTATGATATAGAAGATTGTATTTAGCTCCAAGACAAGATCGAGGAGCTCATCAGGCGAGGTCGGCTTGACCGATTTCTGTGATGTCGGTCTGAAGAGAGAGAGGATAGGCTAAGGGTACTACCGCAATCGGAACCGTCAAGGAGGAAGGAGTAATAGGGAGATTGGTCACCTCTCGGCATCATCAACACTATCTTTGAGGGACTTCGGTGAGATGAGGCTAGTGGATCTGAAGGATCGGTGAAGAGATAGAGGATTGAAGAATCCATAGCTTTCACTGAAGCAGATGCATAGGAAGTTCAGTTCCTGCATAATGATGTGCTTGTAATTGCTTTAAATATTGTAGACTATGATGTACGCCGCATCCTTATTGATAATGAAAGTTCAGTCGATATTTTATTTTATGATGCTTTTTCCAAAATGTTTATACCTAACAGTCGACTTGGACTAATGAACTCCCTACTGGTAGGCTTCACTGGCGACGTAGTACTGGTTGAAGGTTTAATAACTTTGGTTGTGGCTGCAAGGCAATATCCAAGATAGTCCAGGACACGAGTGGATTTTTGGTAGTAAAAGCACCATCTGCTTACAACGCAATCCTTCGCCGACCAGCCTAAGATGCACTTCATCTCTTCTCTGT